>JAUELF010081092.1:0-12975 GCA_031471495.1 Clinocardium nuttallii | reverse complement strand
TCTCCATATATTGTCTTCGATTCAATTAACAGTTCTACTACCAATTTAGCAGACGACTGATTTTCATATCAAGTTCACATATGATAGAGAGAACTAGAACTATCACTAAAGGTGATTAATACCCCCGCCCCAACCCCTGACACATATTATTTCTCACAATATTTTCTTTGACTCAGACAATCTGAATATCAGTATCAAAAATAAATACTAAGATGATATCAAAAGGCAATATACAAATCTAATTTTAAAGAATTTTGTCAAGAACATTTAACAAAAAAATATATAATTCAAGGTCAGTGGTCAATGTCACAGGGACATAAACATTGTGTCTTGCGCATCTACTACTCCTGATTAACATGTATGCCTAGTATCAAGTAAATCAGGTTGAAACTGTAGGAGGAGTATGATGCAACATATTAGATTTAACAACAAAAAAATCCTATTTCAAGGTCAGAGGTCAAGGTCAAGGTCACAGGGACATGACATTTGCATCTTTTTCACATCTACTACTCCTGATTAACATTAATGCCAAGTATCAAGTAGATCAGGTTGAAACTGAAGGAGAAGTTCGATGCAACAGATTAGATTTAACAAAATATTCCCTAATTCCAGGTAAGACGTCAAGGTCACAGGGACATGAAACTTGTGTCTTGCACCTCTACTACACCTGATTAACATGTATGCCAAGTATCAAGTAAATCAGGTTGAAACTGAAGGAGGTGTACCACGCAACAGGTTATATTTTAACAAAAAAATCCTATTTCAAGGTCAGAGGTTAATGTCACAGGGACATGAAATTTGCGTCTTGCACATCTACTTCTCTTGATTAACATTTATGCCAAGTTTCAAGTAAATCAGGTTGAAACTGAAGGACATCTACTAGGAGGATTATGACGCAACAGATTTTGCGGACAGACCGACCGACCGACCGACCAACCGACCAACTGACAGGCCGAGAGGCTGATTCCAGTATACCCCCTTCCAAACTACGTTTGCGGGGGTATAATAATTTATAATTTACAAAAACAATGATATTAAGCAACAAGACGAATTTTTGAATGATTTGAAAACATGACTTACGGGAAGCAGATGCAGTTCAGTACATTTGAACTGCAAACGGAAAGGATGAAAATATTTTGAACAAGAAGGCCAAATGTCTCTTTATTTTAAACATGAAGGCCAAGATGTACATTTATTGCTCACCCGGCTACATGTATAGTCAACATATAGCAATAATACAATGGTCTGAATGAACAGCAGTATTGGGAGGATCGTTTGAAGTTTTGAAATACAACAGAAATAAATAGGAAAAGCATTCCCTGAAACTTTTTCTGAGCGTTGATGCATCGAGTCGTCATAACAGTAAACCAGACAATTAAACAAGCGTAGCCTAGTTAACTCCGTAAACCGACTCATACAAAAAGCGTAGTCTAGGACGTTGGGGAACAGTTATTAAATGTATCTTAAGTGTTGTAATGACGGTAGAAGATGTACATATTGTGTATCTAGTTGTTTCTTAATTCAGTTAATACAATTTATTCATTCATGAAGGAGGTTGTGTTTTTAAACATATTACTGAGTTTTTCTTTACAATAATATTTGTTGGTTGCTCCCTTTACGATTACGTCACCCCATGGTACAACATTAAAACATATTCCATACTGACGCCGCCCTTCCACGCGGCGTCAATGACATGTTCTTGTAAAGAGATTTATATCAAAAACACTTTGCAACATGAAAATTAGTAGCAGGCGACTTTGAACAGATCCATGCAGAAAAAAGGTAAGTCTGTAATAATAAATTAAATAGAGTTTAAAACATTCCAATATGTATTAATTCAATCGTTTCAATATAACAACAACCATTTATATATTTGCAATTCTATATGTTAATTGACAACACTTTTAAAATCCAAGTTTAGAATAGAAACACGAAACTTGAAATCGGTAAACTGTTATCAGGTCACCCAAACCTATTATTTTACAGGGAGAGGTGATGCTCTGACCAGTTTCCTCCACCAACCGACATTTCTAAAATTGTTTATCTAAAACCCGTTCTGTTTTAATTAAACAAATTGCATTTCCTGAAGTTAATGTTAATTATCTTGAATTCATAATTTAATCCGCTATGTACTTTAAATGCTCAAATGGCAAATATAACTTAACCCTAACAAGGTTAATGGTTAGTGAATACGGGATAAATTTTAATCAAACCGCGACCCCCAACATCGCTTTCCGCTGAGCGAACGACAAGGAAGGCGTATGTTAGGGCTCGGACGTTCTTAATCGAAATTTTAAATTTCTTAAAAGTCAGAACTCGGAAGCTCTTAATCGAAATTTTAAATTTCTTAAAAGTCAGAACTTGGAAATTTTGTGACGGGCTATATAGTTGGACATTTTCTCTGTAAATGACCATCTACTGCGTTTACAGTACACCAAACCTGCTTTGCGCAAACCTAATCTCCGCAAACAAACAATCCAAGAGGCTAAACAAAGACTCCTTTTATGGTCATATTCCCACTTTTCATACGTGTATATACTACCCTCGATAGATACTTTTATTTTCCCCAATGATTTAACAATTATTCGCTGGATTAGCCTCAGACTGCGTGTGCATGTAGGAAAAGGTAAAAATATGTTTTTTTTGTAAACAAATTAACCTCTTTCCCACCAAATACATCACATCTGCAGCAGACACTTTCTAGAACATCCTGGATAATATAGATATTATTTATAAATGGAGGAAATATATTGTTGGTTGGAAGTATGAGCAATATCATCTTTTGGTACAATTTTCTTTTTTAAATGATCAGCTTCACAGGAGTCAGAAAGCGTCTATATGCGGGACTGATTCTGGCATTGAAATGTTATTATGTTAATAGCTTCATGGTCATTACACACATTCAACCTACTGCATTCAAGTTCCATTGCTGTATAGCAAGACCCATCTTCATCCAGATCAAGCCAATCTCCTGTACATTTGGAAATATCAATAAGATCGCCACAATCAAGGTCATAAAGGAACTTTGTCAAATCACCAGGGGGGTCCTTTAACCTATAATCGCTAGGAGCACTACAATAGAAAGGCAAATAATTAAACTGTGGTCAAAAACACCTCGTTAATCCTTTCCAACCTGCAGACGCAATAGTAGAAGACGACTTTTGAAAACATTTTGGCTAAAGGTAGAATTGGTCCTGATGAACAATTTCTCTTTTGACCACAATGTGTTTTATGGATTTTTGTAAGGCTTTTGTCATTATGTGTTCCTGTATGTGGGAAAGAGTCAAAGAATGTGCGAGAGTTTCATAGAACATGTTCAGCAGTTTATTAATTCATTTTTGCTCGGGTTTAGTAGTGTTCATATATATTTGGGCAATTGTGATACAATAATATTTTACAACATACATGTATTGGAATAATGTGACTAACATGGTACAGGGTCACTTGAGGAACATTTGTGACCAATTATTTTAATAATTCAATTGTTTGAATTGAGATCAACCGCCAAAGAGCAAGCGTGCTCTGATGACCTTAAACAACTCACTCTATTGAAAGTGTAACACCTTTTAATTAGTTCCTAAATGAACTAGTTGCGTTTTGAATAGAACTCTAGTGAAAAATGAAGGTGAGCGATGGCGGTCCTTTTAAAAAGGTGACCTCCTGGGTTAGGCCAAATTTGAAACCAGGGGTATAATCTTGGTAGGGGACCAAGAGACACTACTTTGGCGGTCCTTTTAAATAGGTGACCTCCTGGGTTTGGCCAATTTTGAAACCATGGGTGCAATCTTGGTAGAGGATCAAGAGACACTACCACACACCAACTAGCTAAGTTATATGCATTTCTGTTTCAAACAAAACTATCTTCAATTTGTTCAATATATTTATCTCTATGCAAAATAGGTAAACCCACGTTTAGCCTGGGGGTATATTTTAAACAATCTTGGTAGGGTACCAGCAGACAATACTACACACCATATATATAGGCGTTGGGCCTTTCTGTAACATTCAACAGATTCTTTAAAGTGTTTTAAGTTTTTTTGGGGTGGAACAAAGAGCCTGAACGACCTTGGTATACCATGTAATAAACTAGGGTGTTCACAAGTTTTCTTTGGTCTTTAGTGACCTAATTTTTGACCCAACATAACCCAGTTTTGAACTTGACTGTGAATATATGGAGATTAATGGTTTGATTATTGTTCATGAAGATTGAAGGACACATGTGTCATTTAATATGTTCACAATTCTTTTTCTAAATTATGACCTAGTTTTAGACACCACATAACCCAGTTTCATACCTGATGCGTTTTGATAGTAAAGAATCATGGTGAAGATTTTTCATTTAGATCCGGTGAATAATGTTGCCTTTAGTGTGTTAAAAAATGTGTTTTTTATTACATAGTTTGGAAGTTTTTGAAACAGTATGACCCTGTTCTAAACCTAAATGAGATTTAATGGTGATAAATACTCAAATGGTTGTTCAAGTAGATTGCAAGAAAATGTGGCCCAAAATCTGTTCACAAAGGTCTTTTTCCTAAATTTGACAAAGCAAGAAGTGACCTGTTTCATATCTAACTAATTTTTCTGATGATGGTGATAATGTTTCATGAATATTGGATGAACAATGTTGCCTGTAGTTTGTTCAAAATATGTTTTAATTATCACTAGCATATGAGTAAGAATTAATGTTTTGGAGGTGCTGCCCATATCTGCCTATTTCATGTGTCGTTATGAAGTAGAAAGATATAAAAATAACATGTTTTTCGCAATTTTCTTTTCGTAATTGTGTTTCTTTCGAACATGAATTATATGCCCATGGAGCCGGATGTTATTCATTACTTTATGTTTTATTGTTTTGTTGGTTAATATACACATGTCACTATAATACAATACTGACTTATTTACTAACCTAATTATAAGAAAATATAGACTCGACCACTGGCAACCATAGAAACATATATGTCAAATTATTATGGAATCGTGTAAAATATTTTGGACAAGTATATTTTCAAAGTTTTGACTATATTCATTTAAGAAAGTTCCGCCACCTATCGGGCGGCCTCAGATCAGTTATCGGAGTTGGAAATCTTCAGAACAGAAATGTTCTCTTTTCCAAACAATGTTTTCTATTCTGATACATAACTATACTTCCACTTTACGAAAAACGAATCCACAACAATGTATGCTACTTCTTTTCATTTGTTTTTAATATAGGTTTCCACTAACCCTTTCCATCATACAATGAATCTGCAGAAGACGACTTTGAATATATCTAGCAAATACAACAACTTTATAAATGCTGGTACAAGTACTGATAGACATTGTGGAAAAAGAAGAATGTTTTCAAGAGTTGTCCTCTACAGCGGCGTCAGCAAGTGTTCTATGTTGGAAAGGGTTAATATATTATTGAAGGTAAATGCTTAACGTTTTCCAAACATTCACTCAATATGTAGCAGATCATTTTAAAATTGAAATACATATATGACAAAAAAAGCTCTGTAAATGAACTTTTAATTATTTGATAAAGTTGAAAACATTGTGCAAAAAGAAGACATTGTTCATTATAAGAAATTTCTCCTTTTTACAATGTTCTCAATTATCATCTGCAGCTGATACATCAGAACATACATGTATGAGCAAAAGGGATTAATTGTAGGGACGTATTGCTGAATACCATTAATTCTCCTATGAATATTTCAAAACTACTTCTTACCTATAGCCAGCTTGTTCACATATGTAATCCCTGTCCTCTTTATCGTTGATATAACAAGCAATGCCGAAGGAACCATCTGACCTTTGTAGGCGTACGAATCCTTTACCCTCCACATTATTACCCACGAACGCAATACTTGTGACAACCAGGGACTCAGAATTTTGCAGTTTCACTTCTGTGAACATAAAGTAGAAGTACAAAACAAGTTAGCCAAATTATTGAGTCTTTTATCGAAAGATTTAAGATATATATCATACCTTCTAAGACATTCCTTTTTTCTTATATGTTCAAATCCATCAAATTACTACAGTTAGCCATTCATTTCCAACATACACCATAGTTAATGTTAAGTTCTTTTATTGGGTTGAAAGAAAAAGTACATTTTGAAAAGGCTCATTAAGAGCCGCCTGATGCCCATCGTGTTTAAATGGATTTCAAATAATTTGATATTGTACATAGAGGATCTCCCAAGGAACAAACTGTGTCGGTACCGTTGTCACTAATGGAATATATTATCTGCAATAATGTATACAGCAACACTTGCAGTTCAACATTATCTTTCACTTTCATGGTTGTGTTTTAATTATGGCATACATACAATAAAAACCTAGCAATCTTCTTTAAAATATTAGGAGTCAACAATTTTTAAAATCTCCTTAGATTGAAAGTATAATTATATACTATAGTTAACAACATTGAGGTAAGAGGTGCCTGCAGACTTTGCAATAACACTAATATTCTATTCCATCTTATGTTATGCTTTAAGTTTTTTTGCAAACAAACAAAATATTGCTATCTAAAGAAGAATTGTTAAATTGAATTTGTGTTTCAGCCTATTTTGGAAATGCAAAGGTGTATGAGTTGTTTACCAACAGTAGTGTCTGTCTTCATTGGCGGCGATAGTGTGATATACCATAACCAAGAGAAAGGATAACATAATATCATATTTAAATGAATACCTAAGTCTTCAGTTGATATTGCAGTGACATTCAATGCAAAAGCAACATCATCACTTTCTTTTGTAACCGTCACATTTGTGGAGGCGATGTACACTGTCTCTGGACCACAAACTTGTGTTGTCTCCGCTCCCGTGTGATCATCTAGCACTATGCATCCACCATCTATTGAAACTATGTCAAGCTCTAAATGATGTGTATTTTGAAGATCTAAAAGTATATATATATAAACCTTTTCATTATACAGATTACTTGTTATGCCATTGCAGCATAATCAAGTTTCAAAAGAAATGTTGTAGGAAAAAAGTAGAAATCGCTCAAAAGAAGCAATCCCTCTTTTTCACACAATATCTTATCCTATTTGCATTCACTTATAGAGTTTTTTCAAATTTGTGTCAACAGGAAATAATGCTCATAATGATCATTTTTCCATATACCACATGGAATTTTTTAAAATTGGGGGGGGGGGGTGGAATTCTGATAATTATTAAAGCCAGAGTTATGTGACTTGGCTTAGATATGCATATTGTTCCTAGAAACATGTGTACCAAGTTTCATTTGAAAATATTTAACGAATTGTGTGTTATGCGCTAAAGTCAAAGTTGTGTGAATAGGCTGATGACAACGACGCCATTGGTACATGTATCTGAATACCCCGACCGTCTTTCTTCGAAAATATAGACAGACTAAAGAAATATCTGAATTATAGAATATATTGAAAATATTGTGGATAAGGGCGAACATACATTTCAAAATGGATTACTTGGTTTGATCATGCGAGGGAAATAAGATTACTTTTACCATTGACCCTAGATTAAAAATAAAAAAGATAAAAAAGATAAACCAAATGTAACAACTTTTGGCCACAGTCCTTTCAAAATGCATTACTTGGTTTGATCACGCCCCGGAAATATAACTTTGTTTACCATTCACCTTAAATTAACAATGAAAAACATGAGGATATACTTAATGTTACACGGTGCCTTAGTCAAATTAGTTACATTGTATTGTAAACAAATGACATATAACTTATATAATTTATTTTTCAAATGTTTTAAGTAATTTTTCGTTATTGTTATGATATTATAAATACCTACTGGTTCCTAACACACCTTGCCATTCATGGATCTTACCAATATATTTATAAATGTATTGATAGAGTGACAAATACATATTGCATCATTCAATAAATAGGTTTTTCAACCAATTGAAATTATAATTAAGACAGGTAAAAGTTAAATTAGAAGCTGTGTTGGTTTATAAAATATTACCATTTTTAACTTATTTGTTGATGAATTTTAAATGGATATTTTTTTATGATTTGGAATACTTGAAATGCTAGCAAAATTAAAATGTTACCCTCTCTTCCACATGCAGACGCATTTTGACGCACTTGTAGCACAAACGTGTTAAAAACATTGAGCAATTTCCCCTTTATTCACACTTCTTTAAAGCTTATTAAATAACTATACGTTTGTTATAGATTCTATCCATGATGTTTTCATATGCCACATGGTGACATTTTTAAATCAACCGACTTGAAGGCTATAGGTGATCTTTTCTGATAACATCTTTATGTTCATCTTTCTATAACTGTTAGCTTTAATCAATATCTCCTCCTTTACTACTGTACATATTTATGCAAATGTATAAGTACATATATATAATATAATTACCAAATATAGTTGAGAACGTTGCAGCAAAAGAAACAAATGTTTGTTATGAGAACTTTCTCCTTTTGCCAAAATGTTTTCAAAAGTTGTCTACTGCACATGACTGTGGCAACATGCTTTTGAATAAAAATGTACTTTTAGACAACAATGATATCCCTTTCCCTCATACAATAATTCTGCAGCAGACGACTTTGGACATATTTTTGTCAAAAAACAGAAAATCACTATATTTGAACGGATAACCTATGACTAAAACAGGAAAACATTGAGGCAAAAGGAGAAATTGGTCTATAAAAAATTGGTATATTTGAGCGACGGGGTTTTCGAAACCGATTGTCACTGGTTAGATCCCAAGTCGCAGCACTACAGTCATGGTGGAGTGCCTGAAAATTACTGCAGAATTGTCGTATGATGGAAAGGGATAACAAAGTTGTCTGCTGCAGAGGCGTAAGAAAGCGTCTATGAGAGGGAAAGAGATAGTTTTCAAATACACATTGACGCAGTTTGAAATTGGCAAATCGGGTTGTTTTCGTCAAAAGACGGTTTCGCTCCATCGCACTTCAATGTATGTTGCATCATGCAGCAATTTCTGTACAGCAATACCCAAATTATTTACAAATCTTACATGCATATTCGTCCTCACACACGTCCCCGATCAAATAACTATTTAAGCATACGGGAACGTTTCAAAGAATATGCAGCATATGACTTTTGAAAGCTTTTCATGAACGATATCCCCTTTAATCACAAGGTTGTGTAACTTTTTCTTATAATAAGCTTTTATTTTATATAGAGTTTTCATATTTTTGAACCGATGAATCGATGAACAGTATGTTATTCGATTACTCAGTTAGTAATTCAAGTAACCAAGTACGCGGGACAAAAGATAAAAAGAGGATAGTTGTTTGTTTTGAATGGATATGGAATATATCTCATTGAAAAGTGATACAATTTAAATGTTAAAATTGTATCACTTCGAGTCGAAATATATTCCATATACACTCAGAAAAAACACATTTTCTTTTTATTTAATGACAAACCCATTACGTATACCTTGTATATATATATAATGCGTGTAGTATAACATGACCTAATGCTAGGAATATGACGTCACGTCAGCAGTTAAACGTCATAACGTAGTACCTATGACGTTATACCTATATCACTCACAGTGTGGGTGATATGGATTATATCTCAATGATATAATTCAGTATCTCATTGTTTAGCATTAAATAAAATATATACACAGTTGTGTTTCGCCTTTAGTTCTTTTCAATTTGTCACACGTAACTGACCAGAGATTTATTATTCGATACGGTTAACGGGATAATGAAATCGGTAACCGTTGACATCTCAAATTTAAAGTGATCTGCTGTACGTTTGCTCTATGCTGGAAAGTTCAAATAATGATACCGGCTGAATCTAAGAATATAACTTACATGTTTTCAGCACAAACGCCCATGATGAACATTGCATGTCCGCTGTGACCACTAACACTTCCTGACTGAACACATCGTAGACATCACACAAGGGCATTACTGAAAATTATAACATTGATTGATTGTTTAGTGTTTATTCCACTTTCAACAATTTAACAGCTTTTCCTGGTTAAATTACTAGCATTACTGCTCCATTTATCCTGACACCGGCCACCCAGTTTGACATAATGCTAACTCTAAAACCCTGAGCGCTAAGAAAGATAGTCTTAACGTTTTTCAATTATTTGTTATGACCTCGTCGGGGATTGAACCCGAGGCTGACACTCTACCACTGCACCACTGAGGAGAAAAATGATAACACAAATGGATATTTTAATTATCTGAACAAGTGATTTATTTTTAGGAAACTGTTCATAGTGACCAAGTTCTCCTTTTTCCACAATGTTTTCAACTTTGTATGAATATAACGATTGAAATCTTTAATATCTCGTCAAAACAAACAATACAATTATGTCAATTGTCAATTGTCAAGCTCACAGACATATGTTGATGCACCTGAAGCAGACCACTTGAGAACATTGTAAGCAAAGGAAAGCAATTCAGTGTTCTCCTACAACTGAATTGTATTTTTTTTCTTTTTGGTGATTTTCCATATTTGTCTCTATATTCTTTCAAAGTTGTCTGCTGCAGAATGTTTGAATGTGGAAAAGACTTACTATATTTTACAGAAACCTTAAATGCACCATTATTCACTGTCATTTCAACACTTGGTTGTTGTATGGTGATCACGTGCAACACAGTATCCGAACACAGCGTCTCGTTCCCGACCTAAAAACACATTAAATACTTCCCTTTCCCACTTATAGACGCATTAAAACGCATCTGCAATCTGCAACAGACGATTTTCATTGTGACAAAAGGACAAATTGCTCAAAACAAGCAATTTCTTCTTTGTGTCACAATATTTACAACTTGTTTCAGTACTTTTACCTTTATTTGTAGAAACATTCTATATGTTTAACCTGAAGATGTTTAATAGTCTGCTGCAGAGTGTGTGTATTAGGGAAAGGGATCTAGACACTTAACCACATCTTTACCAAAATATAAAATATTTTCAAGAAAAAGGTTGACAAAAACATACAATATCTCCATAAATTAAAGCTATTTTTTAAAATAAAGTTGAAAACATTGTGGCAAAAGGGAACATTTCTCATCTCACATTGACAAATCTTCCGTTAACACTCCGCTCCATTCCGTTCATTTCCGCTCCGCTTAAGTTCCAATCTACTCTTAAAGCCTTCAGTCCTTCAAATCATTGTGATTTTTTCCGTTCCGATCAAATTGATTGCCTTTTACGCTTACTTGAAACGCTTTTTTTTCGATCAAAGTAGTTTCGTAAAACAATGTTCGAGTGTATTATGTAATTTGTGTTGCAACCGATCAATAAGCGAAGCATTCATGTCATTGGATTGTTTCATTCATTTCGTTCAGAGCGCTAAACTCTATTCCGCTATTAAAGGTGTTCACACTTCATTCCAATCACATTCTGCTGGTATTGCTACTTTCATGATGTTCTTAACTGTAGAATCCAATGCCAAATATATTCAGATAAACCATCTAAGCATAATTATATAATGATAATACGAATGTTTCAAATACCACCAAACTGCTCATCGAGCACGGTTCCTCTGTTAATTTAAGGTCTTCAATAGTGATCTCCAACCATTTGAAGTAAGTTTCAATTGGTGGACCCGATATAGAATAAGAACAGGGAACGTCTTGAGTGAGCAACGGATACGCATCAGATTCAAAATGGAATTCTGTTGCTGATGTGTTGATATGGGAACCGCACCCTAAAAGCAGAAAGAAAAACAAAAACTGTCACTGGGAACCATATTCGGGCTTGCATGCTAATTAAAACTCACTTACAGAAGACTTTTGAAAACATTGTAAAACAAATGGAAAACGCCAATAAATTAAAGTATAAGCATTGAAAAAAGGTGAAACCATTGAGGCGAATGAAAAAACGTGCTCACAACAAGTAAAAGTACAGCATTTTTATAACTATTGCTGAAAGGTTATGTACCTCTGGCTCAAACAGTTTCGATTTATGCCTGGCCTGGGAATGCATGCTTTGAAGGCTCTTGTTTTCAAGTAGTTCAAGAGCTACACTTGGCATGTATTTGGCAAACAAACAACGACAAAATCAAGGTCCACAAGTTATTGTGATTATTCTTGTAAAGGTGTTTGATTGATTGATTAGGGTTAATCGCCGTTTTTAACAATTTCTCAGTCATATCACGGCGGCCAGTTCACCTACTCATGTGATTCCTGATTTTCTCACACCAGTTCTCCAAGCAAGTCTTCCCAAGCAACTGGCTGCTTTTCCACATAGACTAAGCCCATTGATGAAAGACAAATGACGCATCTCGAATTGACTTTTATCAAACGTCGGATAGAATGTTGGCCGAGACGGGATTCAAACTCACAACCCCTGGATTGACAGCCCGCGTCGCTACCGACTGAGCTATTGGGGCTTGTGTCTTTACAACTTGGCTGCTCGAGACATTACAGAAAGAGTCAGTAAGTTGGAAAGGGTTAGGACATGTTTACCCTGGCTGGGTTCCAGAAACAATAAATTCAATGACATATTCATGCATATTCATATGACATATTCATGCATATTCATATGACATATTCATGCATACATGAATATGCTTTTTCTATTAAAAACGTGCATTGTTGTTTGCTTTCTTTTTTTTAATCTGCATGCAATCAACATCGGGCAGATTGATCTGCATGCACTCAAACTCGGAAAGCAATCAAATGTGTTTCTAAAAAGCGCCATATGAGTTCGTCCGTGGAAACAGTGCAAGTTCGTATTTCTAATCACTGTAGGTATATATCAATCCAGGCGCGTAGCTGACTTGCGCAAAATACGCAGCTGCGTACACATTGTCTCCAGTACTCAAATTATAAAAAGTTCAAATCTGCAATAAAAACTTGAGATAGGGTATAAAACAACCGATCTGACTTGATAGATTTGAAGATAAATATCAAATGCAATACATTTTAATATCTCAAACTTTTCTAGAAAATACGTTTATTTCACCATCCATATTAGTCAATTTTTGATACTGAAATGTTACCAGAAGTCACCACAGAATATATAAAGGGGATGCCCCCCCCCCCCCGCA
>JAUELF010080982.1:0-16134 GCA_031471495.1 Clinocardium nuttallii | reverse complement strand
AAAGCATTGAATGTGTCAAAATGTGGAATCACATTTGAAAATGGAAAACTGAAATTGTTGAAGGTGGCTTAAAACAACCATACAAACTTTGAATTACAAAGCATTGAATGTGTCAAAATGTGGAATCACATTTGAAAATGGAAAACTGAAATTGTTGAAGGTGGCTTAAAACAATCATACAAAACGAAACAAAATCTCCTTCACACTGCCCATTTACACATACCTGGTTTTGATTCAAGTTCAATTCCATTGACTGACATGGTCTAGTACTCATTGGAATTTCTGTAATTTTATTTCTTGATAAGTCCACAACGTCTAAATTTTTAAGTTCACACAACTCTGCAGGAAAAGCTCTGAATCCATTTCCTGATAGACTCAACATTCGCAAATGTGACAAATTGACAAAACTAGACGGTAGTCCTGTTATAACATTATTCTCCAGTAAAACTGTCTCCAACTTTTTTAAGTTTCCAATCTCATTTGGCAAGTTACCTGAAAAGACAAACATTTCAAGGAGGGGGTTTACTCATGTGACATTTCAAGGAGGGGGTTGTTTACTCATGTGACCAATCTAGGATTCGATAACAAGGGAGGAATTTTATTGGAGAAATGATGTTATGAACAAATTGAGGCATTTTTCCTTCTTTCTAAGATCTATGTAAAAAAATCCCCCCTCCGATACAAGTATAGGGGATAATATTAAAGGCATATTAGTGCTTAAAAAGTATACAAGCAATACATTATATAGGTAAACGAAGGTTCTGTATATACATGGCAATTGAAACACCCTTTCTTTATCTCCGCATGCCGCATGCGACTTGTAAACAAACCTTAAAAAGTTGGCAGCATTTTTATACTATTTAAGCGCTAGTAAGTGCCTTTAAAAACAGTGTGAGAATTAGCATGATCCCCCCTCAGCCATCTAGATTGGTCACTGGAAGCATTTGTTTAACCCTTTCACACTTAATAATGACTTATAGATGTATTTTGTCGCTTTTGTCGCAGAGGACATTTTGTGGCAAAAGAAGAAAATGCCGCAAAGACTTAATCTCTATTATCGATTAATGTACTTTGATTTGAAGAGATTTTCCTTATTTCTGACTGATGTGTTTAAAAGTTGTATGTTGGAAAGGGATAATGTGATTTTATAACTAAACTTGTATCATGTCCAGTTAACACTTTCCCTTTCCCACATACAGGCGCTTTCTGGTCATCTGCTGCAGTTTTGTTGTATGTGGGAAAGGGTTAACTGATTCCCACATACAACAAATCTGCAACAGACAAAATGTGTTTCTATCCAGTTTAAGGTTTTACCTCTAACAAGCATCACCTCTCTAGAACCTCCACCATATGTTGCTTTTGAGAAGTTGCACTGTATTACAATTCTAAAATAAGCCTTGCCTAATCTGTTACTAGACAAAATGTGTTTCTATCAGTTAAAGTGTTTATCTCTAACAAGCACCACCTCTCTATAACCACCATCATATGTTGCTTTAGAGAGGTTACACTGTATTCCTATTCAAATTCCTAAATAAGCCTTACCTATTCTGTTACTAAACAAAATGTGTTTCTTATAGGTTAGAGTTTTAACCTCTAATGAGTAACACCTGTCCTCTCTAGAACCACAATCAGTAGTTGCTTTGGAAAGGTTTCACTGTAGTCCAACATAAGTCTTACCTATTCTGTTACTGTTAAAGTTAAGTGATTTTATATGGGAAAAGCCTCCAATATATGAGGGAATAACTGCTATCTTGTTGTTAGAAAAATCAAGTGTTCTCAGATTCTTTGCCAGCTTCTCTATGTCTTCTGGAAACTGCAATGAGAGAAAATATAGATTAACCCTTTCCCACATACGACAAGTCTGCAACAGACAACTTTGAAAATGTCTAGGCAAAAGCACAGAAAATCCCTTTAAATGAAAGAACAATAATTAAATAGAGTTGAAAACATGGTGTCATGTTTTCAAAAAGCTGTCTGCTGCAGAGGCGCCAGAAAGCGTCTTTATGAGGGAAAGAGTTAACAATATATGTGCAGTCTGTTCACCATCTCTTGATCATGTCATTTTACCCTTTCCAAAATACAACAAATCTGCATTGGATGCCTTTGAAAACGTACTGGCAAAAAAATATAAAATCTGTGTAAAGGAAAGTTTAATTATTGAGTAGAATTGAAAAAAAAAATTGGCCAAAGGAGAAATTTCTACTTTTGTCACAATGTTTTCAATCGTCTGCTGCTATAAAGCGTCTGTGTGTGTGAATTTGTTGTGGTTTATTATTATCAGCAATTTCGTCTTTGTTTTTAAAAGTCGTCATGTGTCTGTAAGTGAGAAGGGATAAGCAGCCAAAAATGCACCTGAGGAAATGTACCATTCAAATTCTAAATTCACAACTTAAAACATTTCTGATTAGCTAAACAGTACACCATTGTGTGGGATTTAAAAAAAAATCTTTAAATTTGAATAAGAGTTTATCAAAATGGTTGGTGAAGACGGTTCCAGAAAAACATTCTGATTGTAAAGTCAACTGAATAATATTTTACATAGTCCTTTTCATTCATACACAGGAATCCGCTGTGGTCGAGTGGTTAGTGTCGGGGATTTCGAAACAGGGTGTCCCTGGTTCGTTCCCAGTCGCGGCAATTCGGTCATGGTGGAGTGCCCTTGGGCAAGGCACATTTTCTAGCCTAGTACTGGTTTGTTTACCCAGGTATCATGAATAATTAAATTTAATTGCGCGCTAAATGACCTTAGTTGTCGATGCGCCATGAAACAATATACATTCATTCATACACAAAAAAAACCCTATTAAATCATCAACTTTTAGAAATTTTCAAAAAAAAATTGTTGTGAGTATTGATTCAGTCTAAAGCAAATAATGATATAATATAAGATTTTGTCTTCAGCTTGCTTATTACTGTAAATAAAACTTAACTGCAAACCTTGTACAAGACGAATTAGGAAAATGTATATATATAATAACGTCCAGGTTTCTGTACTCTAAATGCGATGTTATATTTTGACTGTTCGCATCCGATGAAATATGTAACGAAATATGTAACGGCGATATATTGAGACTAATATATAATAATGCTGAAGAAGAGAGTGGTTTACATTTTCACAGATTTCACTTAAAACTCTGTGAAAGGTAGCTAGATAGACTGTACCTTTTAAAAAAAAGTGATCTTTTCAATTTATTTTGAACTCAGGATGCCTATTTCAAATTATCCAAGAAAGCAACTCTGCGACAGCCGATCCCTTCCAAAAAAAATAATGAGATAAATTGATTTTTTTTAATTTGTCTTGTCAGAGCGTTGTTTAAAGGGTAATTTATGCACAGAAAAAACAGATAAGCGATTGAAAATGGCAAGCAAATAAAGCGGGATGATGTTATATTGATTAAGTTATACGAAAGGGCAAAAATACGCGAAAAGTTATTGGACGAATAAGACAATATTGATCAAATAATTACCTCTTTTAGATTGAGATTGCATAATTGGAGAGCACCTGTCTTTTCTGCAGTTTGAACGTGTTGTTTTATGTTAGAATTACCCATTTGGTCAGCCGGAGAGAGGGCAGCAGCTTCAAATGATTCTAAAACCCCTACAGCATCATTTATTTGACAGATCCAAGCTAATAAAATTGCCAGTGCGCAGTTTCGAACATTGTGGTAAACAAATGTGTTGATTGTGTTCTTGTAATTTTACTGAGTATAACAACCTAGTACAGAATTAATATATTATTATAAATGAATTAATAACTTTTTTTGTTGGAGATCTTTTCTTATTCGTTTGCAAGAATATATCATTTGTTACTAGCTTTGTCGTAACTGATCATTGTTTACGTTTACAAATGCTTGATAGTGTTATTAAAGCGTCTAATGATTTAAATATTCCTTTTATCAATTTGCAGACAAATTGTTAAATTCGTACACTATTTACCTAAAAACATGTTGTTTTTGAAGTTTTTCAGTTTATAAATCTCATAACAGGTATGTATTCCTGAAAATTTACTCATTTAACGAATGCCACTTAGCAATAACTAATTAAAAATGACGTTTAATACAATGTAACAGTGTCAACATTTGCATTTAATAATTAGAGAACACATTAATTTAGCAGGAGAAGAGAAAGGCATTTATCCGGCTATTTTACGATAACCGTCTGTTAAAAACACTGGAATATACCACTGGTGTAAAAAATTTAATCATTAATGAGGTTATTTCAAGTCCTACTACATGAACTGATAATTGGTTTTCAGATATCATTATCCCCCATCAAAGGCGGATGGGATATACTTAGTTTGGAAAATGGTTGTGAACATGAATCCACTGTTTACTAGTGTTTACTAGTGTTACATACCGACATGCAGTTTTTCGTGGGGAAGGCTTCAATTCCAGAGATAGATATATTGAGAAAGTGTTTGTTAACCTCAGCATGCAGATGACGTTTGAACATGTTTTGACAAAAGCTGAAATTGCTGATGATGACAATTTATTTCAACTTTATTCAAATATTTTAATTTCATTTATAGAGATTTCAAATATTTTGCTTACATGTTTGCAAAGTTGTCTGGCTGTAGATGTGTTGCATGTTGAAAAAAGTTGAGATGCATTTTATGTTTAAAAGTTCATTTTCAATCTCAAATCTATTCAACAGAAATTACAGACAGCTTGCTGGAATGACTGTAATTGGACACAGTTCAATGTTTTGAAGTTTTGAAGAAAGTGTACATACCATTGCTTTTGGAAAATGGCCGCTGCTATACAACTTTCTAAACCAAGAAAAAATGTGGTTTTGACTGGTGTGCCAGGTAGAAAACTTTAACAGAATTTTTGTAATTTTCCCCATCATTAATTTCTTTTAATCCTTGCCCATATACAGACACTTTCTGATGCTTCTGTAGCAGACAACTTTTGAAATTATTGTGCCAAAAGGAGTAACTGCTTATAATGAGCAACTTCTCCTTTTGACACAATGTTGTCAACTATTTTAGAAATAGTTAAACATTCATTTATAGAGATTTTCCACTTTTTTCTTGTTGTATTACTCAATACATGTAGGAAAGGTATATCCTAACCAAATCAAGCCCTTTAATTAAAGAGACAAAATAAAGATTTTGATTACCTACAGCATAAAGTAAGAGTAACAAAAACAAGCATTTATTATCACACAATGAAGATTTGTTTGGTAGAATCAAATTCCTCTCCTCTCATAATGTTTTTAAACGTTATCTGCTGCAGAAACATCAACTTCCATCTTTATCATTATAATCCTGTCCAAATAAATGAGTACCAGAAAGGACTCAGTATTTAAAACATTTCCTTTTTGTCTGTCAGGCATAAATTACCAGGAAGTTAAGTTTGTCAAACCAAATCACACCGAGTGGCTTTAACATCTGTAAAGTTGATGGTATCATTTTGATACAAGTTTGTTATTCTATTTAGAAAAACTCATTGGCTATGGTTCACAAATTCTTGTTTTCCGGAAATGTTTTGATGTTTATTTTGTATGTTTGAATCCTTTCTCACATACAAGAAATCTGCAGGAAATGACTGAACATATTTTGTCAAAAATATTGATATTTTTTAACTGAATGTGGAAATTTCTTCATGAGCAATTTCTTCTTTTGCCACAATGTTTTCAAAAGTGGTCTGCTACAGAGGCGTCAGAAAAAGGGAAAGAGTTAATAATTAAACCTTTACCAGATACAACATTTTCAGAGTCAAAATTCAGTAAGATAGCTAAACTTGAAGTTAATTAGTGACACATAATTGAAAACATTTCGGAAAAGGGTGAATATTCTTGTTGGGGAGTAAATTGTTATTTATATTTTATTTTAAAGGAGTTGGTAAGACAACACTTGTTAAGAGGGTCTGTGATAAACTAGAGGACATTGGCTTTAGCTGTCAGGGTTTTTACACAGAGGAGATAAGAGAAGATGGACAGAGGTCAGGCTTTGATGTGGTCACTCTGGATGGACAGAGAGGTCAACTGGCCAGAATAGTTGACAGGTACAACTCTTTGCCTGATTATTATATAAACTTTTTTTTTAACTTTATATTAATCGTGAAAAAAGGTTTTTACAAATTTGCATAAATAAATCAATTAAATGGTAAACCAAGCAATTTCTCCATTCTCCACAATGTTTTCAATCTGTATCTAAAACACAATATTTAAGGAAATATAGTTTCCTCCTGTTTTCAAAATAGCAAACTATTATATAAGGTACATGGTAACATTTTGTATGAAGATTAAAAATACATTTTGTTTATTTCAACCAGAGATAACCCAAGAGGGGGGCGCACTTACATGGTTGGAAGATATTGTGTTCAGCTACAATCTTTTGAAATGGTTGCTTTACCAACATTGAGAGTAAAGGTACTTTTTCCATTCTTTATTTATTTTCTGTGAAGATAACAATGTATATACAGAGCTAAGCCATGATTTAATTTACTCCCTTTTTTTTGCAGTGAACCAATCATGATATTTCTTTAAAAAATTCTGAATAAACAATGCATAATTGATTGGGGTTTAACGCCGTTTCCAAATAAATTTCAATCATATCACGGTGGCCAGTTTACCATTCTCATGTGTTTCTCAAACCAATATTCCTAGGTTTTCTCACACCAGTTCTCCACACAACATACTTTCCAAGCATTGGGCTGCTTTTCCACATAGACTGCTGGCCCATTGGTGAAATACGAAAGTCACTTGTAACAGTGATTTTTGTCAAACATTGGTAAGAATGTTGGCCAAGCTGGGATTCAAACTCACAACCCCTTAATTGACAGCCCACTTCGCTACCGAGGCTCGGCTAAAAAACAATGTTTACACAAGTCTTATTAATTCAAGTAACTGGGATTTTTTTAGCATTTTAGCAGTGTATCATATATGATATATTAAAGGCATCTGCTATGATGATATTTGGATAAACTACTTATAAACAGAGCTTACTTATTCAAGTTACTAAGATTTGTTTTCCTTATGTGATATTTAGTGAAACTTTAAAAAATCTTCTTGTACAAATATATAGGCTTGATTTTAAAATAATTTTGCTCAAATGTACCTTGGATGACCCTACCCTCTACCATGACTGTTGAATTGATTGCAATTTGTTGATAGTCATGACTTTAGTCAGAATAAAACACTTCTTCGTTGTCATAACATCCAAAAATTGAATGCCGCGAATACGGAATTGACTAATTGTACTTGACTAGAAGCTTCATTTTCATGTACGAGCACATACAAAAAAATATAATGGAGAAACATTTTTAGCTTGTCTGTTTTTTCCAAGAAAAAGAGATGAGTAATTGTGATACCCTTTGCGTCATCTTCAGCTTCGGCTTCGTCCCAAAACTTAAGACTTAACTCATAACTCAAAAATGGTTTCACATATTCAATCGAAACTAGGTACAGATCTTCCTAGAGACAATAAGCATGTCACATAACTCTGGATTTCAGTTATGCCCCTTTTTGGAAATTCATGCAAAAACTTTAGCCTTGCCCATATCTTAAAAACCGGTCAACATTTTCATATGAAACTTGGTACACATGTTACTATAGACCATATATAATATAATATACAATTCACATAACTCTGGCATTAGTCTTTCAACATAGAAAAAACAGATGAGCGCTGGTATTTCCTCCGTGGCGCTATTGTCTTTCTTATTTATACTCTTAACTCTGTTTGGAGCGTAAGGTAGCCACAAAAATAAACTATTTCACATTTGATTCTGATGAACCTGTTCCTACATACAGACTCTTTTTGACGCCTCTGCAAATTGAAAACAAAATGTTTTCAACATTATTCAATAATTCTCCATTCATTTATAGATGGTTTCCGTATTTTGACTAAATGTTTTCAAAGTATTCTGCTGCATAGTTGTTGTATGTGGGAAAAGGGATTGATAATATTTCTGAAAATCATGAAAAAATCCTATAAAACTTCATCTGCTTTACAGAATATTACAGTCAATATTTAAACTTGTGAAACTTGTCCTTTTCAGCCAGAGGAGGTAACAAGGGTTGTAGTTATAGATGAAATAGGAAAAATGGAAATGTTTAGTCCAAGTTTTGTACGGACAGTCAGAGACTTGTTAAAACATCCCAAAGTTACTGTGTTCGCTACTATACCCGTTAAAGCTAATCCGTTTGTGGAGGAAATACGGCATAGTGAAAATGTGTACCAATATACAGTAAGTTTTATACTTCATAATTGAAACTATGTCTTGTTTAAAAAAACCTTTTATTGCATGCAACAAAATCTGCTGCAGATAACCTTGAAAAAAAATCGATGAAATTATGGAAAAACTGAAAGTTTGATTGACGTATAGAGATGAAAACATTGTATAAATAAAAAAGAAATTGCTTGCTTTGAGCATTTGCTCCTTTTGTTTCAATGTTTTCAAGTGACGTCTGCTGCAAATGCCTCAAAATGCATCTGGGAATTCGTTAAGAGGTTATAACACTTTCCCAAAATAAAAGAATATTCAGACTATTTCGAAAATTTTGTGTGAAAATATGGGAAATCTCTCAAAATAGAAGTACCATTTAAGAATAGAGTAGATATTTTTTTTCTTTATCTCCTTTTCTCTCCATACTTTCAAAGGTCATCTGCTGCAGATGACCACATAGGACATTGTTACCACTGATCAACCTCTATCACCACATATAACCCATGACTTCACACTTACGACATTTGACGCCTCCTGTTGCAGATGACTTTTGAAAACATTGCAATAAAAGGTGAAATTGCTCATTTTCCTTTTATTGCAATATTTTTGACTTTTTGACTTTGTCAAAAAGTCACTTCCAGTATACTAGATTTTTCAACTTGATCATTTGTTGATTGTAAAATAGACAACATTTGAAATATCATATATAACAGGATAAATAAATAGTATGTTTGATGACTGAATCCATCATGTAACAGGTCAATTTGCAGGAGGAATACTATTTTGTATTTGCAATTTCGGTGATTTTATAGAGGTTTAGTGTATATATAAACCATTTAAGATGTTGTTTGGCAGGGAGACTCTTAGTCTATTTACTTCTCCTTGCCTATCTGCCTGTCTACCTATCTGTCTGTTTGTCTGTCTGTCTGTCGTTCACTCACTGACATATTGGCTGGCGACGCATGTGTTTTTATACCAACGCTTTTGTTTCCATTTTTAGGTCAGTAAAGAAAACAGATATGAATTAATAGATGAAGTTGTTGATGCAATAAAAGACTCTTTGGAGACTTACGGAACATAGCATGGTGTTTGTTTTGAAAACGATACTTGTTTACTTAAAGTGGAATCAATATTTGTGTTCAAATATGGCAGATTTTGTATTTTGTTTCACCGTTTCCAACATGCAGATGCGTTTATGATGATGTTTCTGCAGCAGATGTCTTTTTGGAAATATTGCAGGTAAAAAGTCGAAAAATCTTATTGGCACTTGCTAGACCACATCTTTGGCTTGAGCAGCTTTGAATGTTTGTGTTGATGATATCTATTTGAATGTGGGTCGTATCCAGATAAAACAAAATGTAGAGACCACAATTTTTACTTGAGCATAAGAGCATGTTGTTACTTTGTCAAATGTTTGACTTGATTATGTCTAGGCCAAATTTGAATATGGTGATATTTTGTTTAAAATCTAGGTCACTAGGTGATATTTGGTTAAAAATCTAGGTCACAAGGTGATATTTTGTTTAAAATCTAGGTCACAAGGTGATATTTGGTTAAAAATCTAGGTCACTAGGTGATATTTGAGAAAAATCTTGTTAACCTGCATTTATGACTCAAGAGTAATGATAGTTAGGATGGGTCATTGTTGTGAGTTTTTAGCTTACCTGAGCACAAAGTGCTGTCAAGGTGAGTTATTGTGATCCCCTTTTGTCCGATGTGCGTCGTCCGCCAACATCTTCTCCTCAATAACCAGTGGATCAATTGAGATGAAGCTTCACAGAAAGGATCCTCTCAATGATCGCACCAGAATTCCACCCAATTTTTGGGATCCATGCAGAATTCTGGTTTTCATGGCAACGAAACGAAAAAACTTCAAAATTCTTCTCAAACTAGTTGGTAGATATTTTTTTTTGTAGAAATGTTCCTTGGATGACCCTCTATCAGATTACTTCAAGCCATGTGGGTTGGTTGAAAAACATGGCCACCAAGGGGAGGCTTGGCTATTTTGCCTTATATGGCTATAGTGAAAACTTAAAAAATCTTCTCCTCCGAAAGTGTCAAGCCGATTTTCAAATAATTTTGTAGAAATGTTCCTTGGGTGACCCTCTATCAGATTATTTCATGCCATGTTGATTGATCGTAAAACATGGCCGCCAGGGGGGCGGGGCTGTTTTGCCTTATATGGCTTTTGTGAAAACTTAAAAATCTTCTCCTTCAAAAGTGTCAGGCCGATTTTCAAATAATTTCGTAGAAATGTTTCTAGGGCGACCCTCTATCAGTTGGTTTGTCGGAAACTATGGCCCCCAGGGGGGTGGGGCTTACATGGCTAAAGTGAAGGGGAAAAAATCAGTTGAGCGATCCAGGGCCATCATGGCCCTCTTGTTTTAGTTTTTAGAGTCTACGCTGCAGATTTGTTGTATGTGAGAAAGGGTTAAATCTAGATATTTGTCTAAAACCCTATCCTGATATCTGCTGTTGATTTGTTTTAAACCTTTCATGGTTATAAAAATATTTTGACGTGTCTGCAGCAGGCAACTTGTTGAAACATTGTGGCAAAAGGAGAAATTGCTATGGTGATTTTCCATATTTTTTGAATATTTGTATGTGGCATAGGGTTAGAGACATTAACCAGAATAGTTCAACTCTTTATCAAATTATTATATTATTGAAATTTTAGAATTTTATCTCAGATATTTTTCGGAGTAGATGATACTAAAAATGTCACAATATGTATACTTTATTTTCTGTGGTGTTTATTTCAGATTCAACACAATATGTATACTATTATTCTCTGTGGTGTTTATTTCAGATTCAAGATCTGCATCAATTAACACAGATGATTATTATAACCAGTCACAACATAGTTTGAATGTGTCGGGTCATGATCTCAGCACATCATCCCAACACATTGACCGTCGAGCCTCGACACCATCGACGTCCTCACAACAACACTTACACCAACAACCTTATCAATCACAACAACACCCACAACATCAACAGTATCAACAATCTCAATCAAATCAGCAAAATGTAACTCCATCAACACCGGATCCAAAAACTGATCCTAACTATGCTGCCAGACTGGCTGCCCTTCCAGCATATAGACAATCTCCTGATTATGCCAGTGTAATGCATCAGAAAATGAACCAATCTCAACAGCAGGTTCACGACATTGTGAATAGTAATACACCGCATAGTCAGCAGATGCACGATTTAAATCAGAATATAGCTGACACACACATTTACACACAGTCAGAGGAAGGACTGGCATATAGCCAACCGGAGATTGGTAGTCATGACAACTCCTCTACAGCATATAACCACGAGGGACAATATCATTTTGGGACCCCAATGAGGGCCTATCCACATTCAGTTTCTATGTACACTAATGTGTTTGCTAACCAGAGTGATTATTTACAATACAGAGTTAGTGAACGACCAACAAACTTAATCATTCAGCCAACATATAGTTCTCCTGAGTTAAATACTCAGGGTATTCCCCAGGGATTTACGGCTGATAACTTTCTGAATGTGAATGAGGCATATATGTACCCTTATAAACCACCTCCACCTTACCCACGTGCAAGTAACAGCACTCCTGACCTGGCTGTCCAAACGACTCGGGGTACAGTCAGCACCCCTGACCTCGCTGTCCAAACAACTCGGGGTACAGTCAGTCAGAGTCCAGATCTTGTGTCTAGAAAAACTTTAGGTGATGCTGTGTTTGCTGTGGAGAACCAGTCTAGGCTGGGAAACAGTGTTGAGAACATACAGGAACCCATTCCGGAGGTGATTCAGATATCCCAACATACCATAGAAACCGAGACTGGTATTGCTGAAGTTATCGCTGATCAGCAGGAGCTTGATGATGCCTCTAGTGATCATTCCAACTCAACTTTCCATGTTAAAGAGATAGACAGTGAGCCAGAAGAAGCATTTATCCGATCTGTTCCACAAAGACAGAGTAGCAAGTCTAAAATACAAGTTAGATTTGTTGCTCCTAATAAGATCCCACCTCCATCCACCTCGAAAGATGTTGCGACACGACGAGAAAGTTTTAGACGCATGATGATTGCAAGATCGGGCTCATTCACGCCAGGTGTCTTGCAAGGAAAATCTGACAGAATGTCATATCCCAATAGGAGTTTACGTGAAAAACAAACAAACAGTATAAATGAATATGTGAAAGAGGCTTGTATCAGTGCTAGTAAATCACAAGAAGTGAACAACTTGGATTCAGTAACACAGAATGTGAATAATGTGTTAAGCAGAGTTACGGAACAATCACCTGCTGGTATAAATAATATTAGTGACACAGACATTCCTGGACTCAGTTCACCAAGTAAAGAGGTTGTGAGAAGCCAGAGTGATGTTAATAAGCCAAATAAAGTGACTGTGGTGCATGAAAAGGCTGTGTCGCTGGACAGTAGTGCGGAACGACAACAGATACTGGACAGGTTGAAATCCACGGAACCTGAAGTTCCAACCATCAGTGAGAATGAGAATGTCTTTGGTTCTCGGGAAAGGTTGGTCGATTACGAGGATTCTTCTGAGTCAGATCAGGTAGGAATAATGGGAGACTTAGTTACCTTTTCACTGTTGATAAAAACCTCTATAGCAGTTGATTTAAGAAGATATTGTGCGAAAAGGATAAAATTGCCCAAAAATCCTTTACTAACAATGTTTTCTACTTAATATGAAAGGTTGATTTCGTCTTATCTTGAAATATTTTCAATTTTTGCAAGAATCCTAGTGAATAGAGATTATATTTTTACTTTATTGCTTGATTAACTAACAACAGAGAAATATGTCAAATAAACTAAAGGATTTTGCACCTTTCACTACATTGTTTCATGCACTCATAATATAGATGTTTTCGTCAGAGAATGTTGCCAATATGGTATGAAATTACTCAACCAATGTCACAATAGGTTTCTTGCTCGTGACATGGAATCATCATGATCCAAGGTGCATTGATTTAAATTTATATTCCATTCATATAGGTTCTATGTACTATGTTATTTATTAACACTTTCCCATATAAAACAAATCTGCAGCAGACGATGTTGCAACAGTGATTTTCGTCCGCTGCAGAGGCGTGGGAAAGGGTTACCCATTAAATGTTTAATACAGTTATTCTATCCTTTGTGATATTTAAGGGCACATATCAAACCTGTGCTGGCACACTCCTCTTTATACATGCATAAATATCACTCTTGTTTTATCCTTGGTGATATTTAAGGGCACATATCAAACCTGTACTGGCACACTCCTCTGTTATACATGCATACATATCACTTACAAGAGAACTCACAGACCCTCTATGCAAATTAGATGTAGCATTTAAGTCGATCAAAACAATCAGATATGTTCTGCCTGGAACAATCGAAAGAGTGAAAGAGTCAAATCAATGTTATAATGGGTGAAATATTGAATATTTGATACAGGAAGAAGATAATGGGGGTAAGCCCATGGGTCCTTTAAAGATGGCAGCCATGAATGGATTAGCAATGTCCCGCCCAATGGTGTTGGCACTCATGAATGATGAGACTAGAGCACCTAAAGATGAAAGGGTAAGAGTTTACATTACTTGATATGTTTTAATGGTTTCATTAACTGTTTACCTCATGTGATATCATATAATATTGCTTTGATAATGTTTGATACACAAAATTTACATCATATTCTGACATATCACTGACAATTTCTCCTTTTCCCAGCATGTTTCAAAGGTTGTCTACTGTAAAGGCACCAAAAGTGTCTGAATCAATATGAGTTGTAACACACAAAATCAGATCTTTAGATGTTTTAAATTAACCCTTTTCAACATATAGCCATTCTGCAGCAGACAACTTTGAAACATCTAGGCAAAAGGAGAAATTGCTTGTTTTGAGCAATTTATCCTTTTGTCACAATGTTTTCAAAAGTCGTGTGCTGCAGAGGCGTCAAAAAGCATTTATATGTTGGAAAGGGTTAAAGAGTAATTACTAATCTGAGTTCTGTAGTCGGCCGATGAATAAAAACAAACCCAAAGCCTTAAGCATATGTGTAGGATTTTGATGGTGAACATTGAAAGCCCCGATCGGACTCGCACAGATATGTGAATCTTCTGCCCTTAGCTGTTTCTAAATTCATTAAGGTCAGATGTTTTATGTTTAAACACATCTCTATTTTTTAACAAAAATAATTCAAAACAAAATCTTACATTGTTGGTTCTATTTGGAATGAATTAATAATGCTGACACAATTTTGTTTTTACCACAACTAGCATTGCATAGAGGCTATTATCATAGCTATACATAAGAGACATATTTCATGTCTAATCCCTTTGCCACATTCAACAAATCTGTACCAGACAACTTCGAAAACATCTAGCAAAATATATTTAATTTTTTATAAATTAAAGTACATTTATTTAATAGAGTTGAAAACATTCTTATAAAGGGTGAAAAGTCTGCTGCAGGTGTCAGCAAGCAACTATATGTGGGACAGGATTAAGCTAGATAATTGACTGTTAATACTTCCTTTTGTCAGTTGTGTTGTTACTGAAAAATTACTTTTAGTGCTGACACAGTGAAAATCTTTATGTTACACCCCAAAAAATAATACATCATCTTCTTCTCTCAGAAGTATAGTGTAAAAATCGTTTTTAATGCACCTGTAGCAGCCTCACTGCAGGTGACTTTAAATTTGACCCAGAAATTGTCTCAATAAATAAAATGTTTTGAGTACCCACAGCATTGGATGAAATTTGGTTATAAAAGATAATGTGGGGAAAAAATATGTATACTCTCCTTATTTAGATTTCAGATTATGTTGCTTTCTCATTTCAGAGAAAAATACTAGAAAGGAAACTTGTGGAAAATTTGGTATTCAAAGAATTTGAGGAGACCCCTAAAAGGATTGTAGAATACGAATGTGCAATGGCCAAGTTACAAGAAAATTTACTGCGGAACCGATTTAAAGATGTCTTGCCTTATGACCATTCCAGAGTGAAACTCAGTCCAAGGAAAGACAACTCTTCGGGTTATATCAATGCCTCCCACATAAAGGTATGTGTTGATTGGTTTTCCTGGAGCATTATTTGTGTATGAATTCAAATTTAGGGAAAAGCTTCTAGCTACACTTTGGTAAAGACTTTCAAACTAAATTTTGTAAATAATTGAACTATATATATTCGGATAAAATAACCTTTTCCTATATACATCAAAATTTGTATCTGAAAACTTTGAAAATTAATAGGTAGAAATGTGGAAAAGCTCTTATGTTTAAGAATTTTATATTTAATGATTAGAGTTGAAAAAATGAGACAAAAGTGTAAATGGCTTATAATAAGCAATTTTTCTGTTTGCCACACAATGTTTTCAAAAGTCGTCTGCTGCAGATATGCAAGTTTAGAAATAAAATAAAATGCCTGAAATTGGTACAAAAATAGTAAACCCCCCTTTAAGCTGAGGGTAAGTAGTAAGTGGTACAAAAATAGTAGATTTTAAACCCCTCTTTCAGCTGAGTGTAAGCAGTAGGATATGGTGGTACCTAGCCACACAGGCACCCATGGACAACACACCCACTGATTTCTGGCAGATGATCTGGGAACAAGAGGTGGAGGTCATAGCTATGCTCACAGCTCTTGCTGTAAGTTGTCAATATTTATTTTTTACTCTTTAAGAATCCACAAAAGCAAAAGTGAGATTCTGTCCAACTGTAAAAGTTTGTGCAGCCATTTTGCAAAGTCTTTTAAACTTTTACTGCATTCCCCCACTTGCTGCTTCATATGCAGTAGACAGCTTTTGAAAATATTCAGTCAGAAATATGCATTGCTCAAGATGAGCTCAAGATGAGCAATGTCTCTGTTTGACAGTATCATGTATGTTTTATGCATTGCTCAAGATGAGCAATGTCTCTGTTTGACAGTATCATGTATGTTTTATGCATTGCTCAAGATGAGCAATGTCTCTGT
>JAUELF010080872.1:0-16135 GCA_031471495.1 Clinocardium nuttallii | reverse complement strand
GGCTCATGTGCCTGATGATAAGTCAATGTTCCCTCCCCCGCGATGAACCTGAATCCCCCTTCATTGACATTAGTACGGCGACACTTTCGTCCGGTAGCAAGTCCAGCTAGAATCAATAACCCTTGCCGGCAACATAATACGAATCGTCTTCCATCCGATTGGAAGTGACGTCGCAGCCTAAGAATATATAAACATAACAATAACCCTTGCCGGCAACATAATACGAATCGTCTTCCATCCCATTGGAAGTGACGTCGCAGCCTAAGAATATATAAACATAACACAATGCGTTAGGTGGTGTCTGGCGAAATGATACTTTATTGCAATACATCATATCATGTAAAACTTGGTCGTTGTATTTAATAAGCACTTACAATTTAATGTCTACGTCTTTAATAGTCTGAATGTCTCCAGTATCAATTATTGGAAGTCGTCAAATGCTACAAATGCTGAACGTTTACGTTACCCTTTTCCACTTGCAGGCACAGTTTGACACATGTGTAGAAGACGACCTTTGAAAACGTTATGACAAAAGGAAAAATCATTCGTGCTGAGAAATAACTTCTTTTGCCAAAATGTATTCAATTTTATTCATAATCTATTGTTTCATTCATATAGATGTTTCACAGTGTTGCCAATACGTTTCCATAGGATTCATACGCTTTGTTTTATTGGGGTTTTACGCCACTTTCAACATTATTTAATTTATATCACGGCGACAGTTCACTTATTCATGATCCCTTGGTAAACAAACCTGCACTAGGCTAGAACATTTGCCTTGCCAAAGGAAACTCCACCAAGACCGTAGTGCCGCGATTGGGGATCGGACCCGGTACACCGAGTTTCAAATTCCCGACGCTAACCACTCGACCACAGCGGATTCCTGGTTTCATACTCACAAAATCCCATTGAAAATGCGTATTTGATAGCCAATAAATCGCGTATAAACTGCGCATTTCTAGCGTACCGCTATCACGTGACAAAGTGCCAATATAAGTCCATGTACCAGTGTAGAATATCTAGAAATGGGATCCTATATTTTATCAAAACGCTGACAATACGCAGTAGATACGCTTGCCATACGCCAATCATACGTTAGTTGTACGTAATATATACGCTACTCAAACGTTAGGCATACGCCAAGATGTTATATAGTTACGTTGCAGATTCGTCAGACATACGTTAGCACTACGTTACTCATGCACCTCAATACGCTAGCTGTACGGTATACACCTTCATGCCAGCGTATGTCAGCGTACTCGACCTATGAGCAACGTACCTCTAGCGTAACTCAAACGATTTCAGCTGCTTTGCGTATAAACCATACGTCCGAATACGCACAATTGTTTTAGGCATGCTTAAAAGAATCTGCCCCGCCGTCTAGCTTAGGCAAATGTATGTCAGCGTACACCAGCGTATGCGTGACATTTATCATCCGATCAGTAGATTAATAAATTATTTCTTCTTGCGCTGGCAAATATAACTGACTCATTAACCCTTATGCAGATACAACAAGTCTGTAGAAGACGACTTAAAAAGAATCTTGGTAAAATCATGGACAAACAAAACATGATGCCATAATTCTGTAAAGTAAAATTCATTGCGGGATGATGGTGACCTCCTAACTCCTTCATTGGTCTGTGATCATAACAGGGTTTTTCGCTTTTTTAAAAGTTCCAAGATTGAACTTTAATTTAATACAGGTATACCTGTTAATTCATTTGAGGTTAACGAACCATAACCCATAATGCAATAATGGTAGCCTATGGAAAATGAATTGCTTCCCTTTGACCTTAATTCGGGTCATCAATCTAGTCAACATATTGGATAAGTACGTCTGGTACCCTGTGTGCTTAAGTACAATAGTAAATATACAATTGACTTTTGTAGGCTCTACAGTTTAGTTTAAAACTTATTTATTTAAAAACGATTGCGAAACAAGCTTTCAGCTTATATTTGTCATGCTAGATGTCTGCTTCCTTGAGATTTAACTTGTACTCGCGCCATTGGTGTGGAAAGATCCTGAAGTCAGAACCCGCTCATCACGGGACTCGAACCCGGGACATTTGGAATGAGAGGCCGACGCTCTACCCCTGCATGAATGTCTTTCCCATGCTCTTGACCAATGAGTAAATACAAAAATAGATAGGCGAAAAGCATCACCTTACGTTAGACTGTTTTAATGCATAATTACGGTTGATGTGCGTGCCCCGTCATGTCCACAGAGTGCCGCTATTACTGACGTTTGTCTGAGCCGAAAATGGCCACTAATTGATCCATTCCTATACTTTGAATGATCGAGATTTCGACATATACAAATACAAATATTTTATAGAGTAATGTAAAGCGTCATGCCCATTATACAAAATGTACATGTAAATAATAGATTCCATGGAGTGACATCATAAATAGTATGTATCGAAGTGAATACATTTTATTTTTTTGTATCAGATTGTATGCCTCTTCGGTTCGTAGCTTAAACAATTTAAGAAGAATTATCGGGTATTCAAACTGGCTTTTTGCGTTTGTACTTTAAATGCTTCCAGTGTAATATTTCAAGTTGTTTCCTTGGTAATCATCTCGCAGTTCGTATTTTCAGGGATTGTTCTAGATAGTTCTGTGTTCTATATTGTCCGGGAGTTCCCTGGTACTCAGAATAATTTCTTCTCTGGTTCCAGGAAATTCAACCTAAAGTTTGGACTTCCCGTGCACGGTAATTCCCGATTATTCAATCTTTAGTCCAGATATTCACAGAATGATCACCGGGCATTTAAGAAATATTGCTAAAAGTTACACTGATTTCAACCCACCAGTTGCAAATCATACTGTTATTCCAGAGCTGTATCGATAGGGGAGTAACATGCAACTTCCGAGTTAGTTATTTGGAAGACAATGGTAACATTGTGGAGGAGACTTTTCCATCTAAGGTGTGTAATTCGGTTTCAAGGTTATTGCAAAATACCTCTCCCGATTACACCGAAATCTTAAAATAAATAAAAATTGCATTAAGTTATTTCTCCTTTTGCTATAATGTACTCAACTTTATTCAATTTAGGATTTAATTTAGGTCTTAATTTCCGTATAATCACGATGGGATCATGGATGGATCACTAGTGTTTCACAAGTTTATCATACAACTAGGCTGCCCTTGACTGTAAACAGGTATGCAGTTGCAGCAATGCAATTTCACAGTTTGTGTCGATGAATTAATTAAACAGATGCAACTTGTTAAATAATAACATCTTCTCCTGAACCAGTTTTGTTCAATAAGATGTGATAAATATTTGGAAATTTGGAAACCATTGGCACCTTTCTGAACGGCTTCATCACATTGTCTCATGGTCGATAGGGACGACATCTTTAGAGTGTGTCGAAATGATAATGTCCCTTGTGTTAAAAGTGGACCATGCTATTTTGGAATGTACAGCATACAATGATTTAATGTTAATGCATACAACAACATAATTCTGTAATAATAAAACTTTTGAAATATTTAAATCTCTAATGAGATAAACGAAAAGAAATGTCATAACAATTAGTTATGTATAAGGAGTGATGCAGAATAAACCGGACTATGTCTATAACTTCCAATACATATTTTGCTTGAAGTTTTATGACTTTTCAAACTGCATATTTTATTAAAAGATTTTTCTGTTTTACAACTGCATATTGAATGTGAATCTTTTATTTTAAAAAGTACAAGTTTATATAATTGCATGACATTTCTTAACGCACACTTTTAATTCAAGATTCATTTCGATTCAATGACCATATTTATTTTAGGTTTCATGTTATTAAATCTTGTTAGATCCAAATACGTGTATGGCTAATGTAACATCGGTATATATTTGCACTTAAAGAATCCATTTAGATTACCTTGTTTATTGAAATATAACAATAACTGCCACGTCATAAGACACAATTACATTATATGAGTCTTCATTTCTAATCATCGAAGTTCTATCAGTCCAGAGGATACTTCAATATTGAGTATCATTGTTATGTGTATTGCAACTGCAACTGCTGCTGATGATCATGTTGATAATGATAAAAATGATGATTACCATGGTGATGATGTTAATGAGGATGAAAATGTTGATGATGATAATGATGATGATGCTATTGATCAGGTGATGATTATGTATATGGTAATGAGGCTGATTCTTGTGATGATGATGCTGATGATGACGACGGTGTTGTTGTTTTATTGTTAGTGATAGTGTTAAGGTAGCAAGTTGTCTACTTCTACTGGGGTTTTTTTATTTTTTTTTATTTCATCCTTAAATTGGTTTTGATGCGGAAGCATACCTCGATGTTCAAATACAGGACAGTGGCCTGTCTACAATTAAACCTTTAAGGAATCCTTTCCTGCTTGCTGTTAATGATTAACAATATTAAACTCAAGTCCAGGCTCTGCTAACTCGTTTTCTTCCGACGGTTGAAACATTTATTCGTATTTGTTTTCAAATAGTGTGTTGTACTGGTGTGAGAAAACCAGGAAACATATGAGTAGGTGAACTGGCCGCCGTGATATGACTGAGACATTGTTAAAAACGGCGTTAAACCCCAATCAATCAATCAATCAATTGTTTTCAAATATTGCTGAAAAGTTTCTATGGAAAGGGAGAAAGAAACATTACACGGGAACAGTTTTGTGTAAAGTGTTGGTAAGCAAAAGATGTACGTGTACATATAAATATGAACGAGTTAAGTTCACGGACGTAAAATGTACAACGTGTGTGTATGTCTACATGTTAACATAAAAGGGGGCTGATCGAAGGGTGGGATGAACTTACCACACGATGATGCACCAAACAAGATCATAATCCATCAGACGCTGTTCAAATGTGATATCCATATACAATAACAATATGTAACTGCTCACAATAAAATGTACTACGCCAATGTCAGCAACTCAACCATTAACAAGGTGTGTAGCTTTCTAGTGTTATACTTATGGCGTGCTGTCATCGTTACTAATGATAGTTTAAGATGCTATGACAGAGCATTAATCTAGTTGAGCCAGTCAGTTTTAAATTTTCCAGTTTATCGATATGAGAGCTATACACATTTTCCATAACTTCTAGAGTATTGAAACTAAAAATGTATAAGTAAGATGAATTTCAAGTAAATATCAACGTTTACGTTTGAATTGTTATAAATTATAAATGTCTATCACGAAGCGGTTTACACATATTTTGAGGCTGATCGCTTGAGACATCGAAATACCAGATAATATGCTTTATCCAGTACACTTTTAACAGAAAGAGGTATATATGTTTAGAATTGTGATATTACCATTATGACTGTCCCGTTGGTTTCAGGACAAATGTATCGAAAAAGTACTGATAACTTTCTCGGAAATCACCGTTATATATTGAAAAATTATCGAAAACGAAGTAAAACACCATATACACAGACAATATAGTATCTTATATTATATCGTTAATAAAGGAACTATCATCCTGCTGAAAGCTCGTGTTTGTTTGATTAGAATTTAATGTCGCTTTCGACAGTATTCCAACCCAATCACGGCGGATAGTTCGCCTATGGAAAAGACTTAAGCACACCAGTACTCCACACAACATTATTCCAATGCAAATGGATATTTTCCCATATAAACGATTAGCCCAGTGATAAAATATGAATTGACGCTAGTCAAAACAACTTTGTTAATCATCGGAAAGCTTGAATGGCGTACAGAAACCTAAGGATATTCCAACTGGAAACGCTACAACAAAATATAACAACAAGCCTAAATAGGCTAATAGTCAGAACATACTGTTTTGCCATGACGGGTTATCTGCTGCAGATACATAAAAAGATACTCACAACCAGTTAGCATTCATTAGTTCATGAAATATGCATGTTCATGTCTTGGAATAAACGGAACATTAGTGTCATGTCTAATTATAGCTCCATCTCCCCTTTAAAGGACGAACACTATGATTCGACACAGTTCGGATTTCATTTAACGTTCAGTTTAGTAAAGTTGATATTCTGAAATATTTGGATAAATATTTTGACAAGGATGTGTCATACGTCGAATGTTTTATTTGAGATTATAATTATAAATTACATTGAACGTTTCATATATATTAATCATATAAGAATTAGGGGATAGAGGGAATGAGGCGATACAATGACACCACATATTGATAACAATAATCGAAATGAGACAACAGCGTTACTTTGTGAGGAAAAGCTGTTACTTTCTCGTCATAAAAGGTATCCGTTAACTTTACATTTCTGTTTGTTTGTGTTTCATTAAAGTTTACGCCACGTTCCACAATGTTTTAGATATATAACGGTGTTTTCTGGGAAATTTATCGGTGATACTACTCCTTTTATCCTGACACCACCCAGTCAGTCGTCAAACTAATCCCATAATCCTGAGCGACGAGGGAACGCCTTTCCCAGCATTTTACATTGTAGATTTCTGACGATACCTTAGAATAAGAAGGTCCTAAATGTTCAAGTACAGCTTTGATGAAACATGGAACATTTTTTCTCAACCACATTTCAATATTTTCTGACGAAAATAATAAACCTTCGTTTAATGTATCAACTAAACACGATTGGTTTAAGATGACAAAAGAACACATTTATTTGAAGTATAAAATAGCAATGATTTCATAGCTATTTTGGTTTGATTTGAATGATATTGTATGTGTATGTGCTGACATAATCATAACAGAAGCTTGTATGTAGCAGTAAAGACTTTCTTATAACAATACATATGTAAACCTTTATATAGGGATAGGGTCGTAAATATAGCATAAGACATTTTTCTATGACTGTTTTTGCGAATCGTTTGAAATTTATCTTACATATGACCTTTTATTTCTGCTGTATTATCAACTTAACAGGTACACATGTTCATGAACCCACCATCATAATAAGCGTCTTTCAAAGTAGTTTCCAAGTAGGTATCGGCACTATAAGGAAGTCGTATGTAGCATTAATTAGTGTGTCTTTGAATAAATAGGCGTATGTATATACACACACACTCTCTCTCTCTCTCTCTTTCTCTCTCTCTCTCTCTCTCTCTCTCTCTCTCTCTCTCTCTCTCTCTCTGTATCTCTCGCTCTCTCTCTCTATCTCTATCTCTCTCTCTTTCTCTATTTTACTCCCTCTATTTTTCTCTTTCTATATATATATATATATATCTCTGTCTCTCTCCCGCTTGCTTTTTCTCTCTTTCTTCGCTCTCTCTCTCTCTCTCTCCCTTGCTTTTTCCCTCTTTCTTCTCTCTCTCTCTCTCTCTCTCTCTCTCTCTTGCTTGTTATTTCTCTCTTTCACCTCTCTCTCGCCTTCTCTTGCATTACTTTTTAATGTAGTTGTCCGAAATTGACGATGTGACAAATGCTGAAGTTACACTAATTGTTTGTGTGTTGACGTTTATATTTTAAGCATATCTACTGTTAAGACCTAAATCGTGAACATCGTTATAGTGTTAGGGTTCTTTCATCATCGAGTCCAGTAATAGCTCGAGTTGTACTTGATGAGTTACATCGCTAGCGGTGACTATTCAAATATGTTTCCACGCCTAACTCTTTCTCTCTTTTTAATCTTCCATATACCATGGACAAGTCTTCTGTCTCCATGATATAATTGACGTAATGTGGCGAAGAACGTCAATAAAAGCTATAAATTACATGCAGTACGTTTATATATTACGACTTGAAGAAGAATCCGCTTCATGAATATCCGCTGTACTTCAAGTGTACTTAATGATTTACATTTTATTAGTCATGGCTATGTGCGTGTGAGTCGGGTTTCGGTGGACACTTTAAGAATGACCCTCGTGATAAGTGAATATCAAAATCAATGGACGCATGCATATGGTTTGACCCATCCTCGGTACCCAGGCTATTCATAACATATATGATACCCAAAACAAATTGGCTAGCGAAACTTCGTAAAGCGTGCACCACGATTTTCTACGTATCTACGAGGGGTGTTCAGAAAGATTCGCTAACTTGTACACCATTCTTTAAACATACATAGCTCTATATACATTATATTACTTTTCAGAAGCAAATGACAAAGTTAACACATAAGACGCTAGTTATTATCACCATAGCTATGTTATGTAAACGTGAGCGGGGCAACTAAATGTATAATACTTGCAGAAGATATTTGTCGTAATATTGGACACAATATACATGTACTTTCCGAACACCCCTCGTACTGCACATCCCCACACCATTTGTTGTATGTAACCAATCAATCGACTGGATTTCACCTCATGAATTATTCATGACTGCGAAGTTTCGCTAGCCAATTTGCCCAGGGTATCATATATGTTATGAATAGCCTGGGTACCGAGGATGACAAACAACATGATGAATTCCATCACAGAAAGTTGTTTCTATTCCAGATGACCATTTTAAACAATGTTTCATTCGGTCAATAGGCGTCAATCACAACCTCATCAGGTGACATGTTGCCATCGGTGTAGTTCCTTGTAGTTATCCAGGACCACGATATTCGAAACCCCAAAGCCAGACGTTTTACAGCATAAACTTCGAGTTCATTTCTTCAAAGGATTTCAGAAGTGTAAGGAACGTAGCCATCGTCTAATCGGTGTCCATGGCAACTAGGTTCGCTTGAAGTTTAGGTCTCGGGCCAGTTCACTTACCAGTATAACTGTTAGTATAACAAACGTCTCCAAACTTCGTCCATTCTGCCAGACAATCTATAATGGCTTGTGTTATATAAATTATTATACTCTAAAATGATGTCGAACAAATACACGAAAGTAGAATGAAATAGAAATTTAAACTTAAGGTTGAACGTTTGCCCTTCATACCTATTGAGAGCATATGTATACCTTCTATAATTAACCCTTTCCCTCATATAGACGCTTTCTGGCGCCTCTGCAGCAGACGACATTTTGAAAACTCAAAACGAGCAATTTCTACTTTTGACACAATGTTTTCCACTTTTAGTCATGGGTAATCCATTTGATTATAGAGATTTTCCATTTTTTGACAAAATATGTTCAAAGTCGTCTGCCGCAGAATTGTCGTATGTGGGAAAGGGTAAAAACAAAGTATAGTCTTACAGGATGCTTTACTGATAAACCTCTCATCCCCCTGAGACGGAATGTGTCGGCCCGGATCAGTCTGCGCGGTCAGTGCAGGCTGATCGGGGTAGATACACTACGCAGAGGACATTATGTTGGTTTCTCGCGGGAGGGGCTCATATTAACATAATTATACTGATATTCTTTAATTAGAATTTATTTTACCCTTATGACGCCATTGAAGCAGAATACTCTCAAATTATTTGTATAAAAGTCCGTCTCGTAGTACATTTAAATACATAGATAATGAACAGTAAACTGGTCTTTTCGACAGTTCAGTCAAACCTGTGCTTAAGACCACCTTCGTATGCCAAATTCCCTGTCTTTGGAGACCACCTTCGTATGCCAAATTCCCTGTCTTTAGAGACCACACTAATCATTTCCCAATTAGTCCTTTTCTGCATATATGACCGTAAAATTAAAGGGAACAAGGACCAGATTTGTTGTTTTCCCATGGGTGATCTTTAAACACAGGTTTGACTGTCGTATATCATTATTTATCCAACCCAAAGCATATGCTGTTGGTACTTGAAAGAATCATCTCGGTAAGAGTTCCATCAGAATTGAGACTGTCCTATCTATCGTTCAGATGTGTAGACAAGGAGCAATAAATTGGCGTTTTCTGACCAATACAGATATATCTTCTTACCCAAAGAAACTTAATGGTTAAGGGACAATTTAAATCGTTCCCTCTGCAGCAGACGTCTTTTTGATAACAAACCTACAAAATAAGAAATTGCTGAAAACGTGCAATTTCTCCTTTTGCCACAATGTTTACCACTTTTAGTCATAGGTTATCCATTTGATTATAGAGATTTTCTACTTTTTGAAAAAAATATTTTCGTCTGCTGCAGAATTGTCGAATGAGGGAAAGAGTTAAGGTGTATGACATACAATTTACATCTTATCTAACGCACATAATTTGCAAGTTTGCGTGTTTCTATCAATCTGCGTCAATGGTGTAGTGGTTGAGTGTCCTACTCGGGTGCGGGAGGCCGCGGGTTCAATCCCCGTTGGACCCATACATACTAAATACTTTAGAAATGGTTGTAATGCTCCCTCATTGGCGCGAAGAATTGTGAAGTTATCATTACGACTGGCTCGCCGGTGTCAGTATACATGGACTTACACAGGAATTGTTGATAGGAATAAAACACCACCCAAACAACTACTGTTTTTATTCAGAAAAGATTAGGATTTCTAAATGCGCATATCAATCTGCGTCTAAATTAGTCGCACATGAACTATGGTTGGTATTTATTCAGCGCAATAACGACCGGAAAAAAACTAATTTATTGTGAAATATTTCACCTTTTCCTATTTGTAGTTGTTACACAAACAACCTGTTTACTTAGATATGCGATTTTGTATTGATTTATAAGCGTCTGTTACCTAAAATACTGCACATAATTAAACAAAAACTTGTCGAATGTAACGGAAATGATCACATTCTCTTTACCAGGATATTTCGCTTAAAGCTATCATTAGAAATGGTTGTTTTTATCCTCCAGTCTCGTTATAACTGTTTTAGGTTTCACAACAACTAGGTTTATGCCTTTCCACTTTATTTTGATATATAAATAAAACATCCTCTCGCAGAATTTGTTCAATTTATTTTTTGCCAGCGTTGATTTTTGACACGATTTTTTGTGCGTATTCATGAAGAAATTATGCATTAAATATTGTAACAAATTTGAACGCTTTAGCGGAGGTTACAATGCATGTGTGTGCATGTTTGTCTTCTTCATCCCAACGATTAAGTCGCGTATAGCAGAATGAATATAAATGCCAAATATATATTGAAATTCATAAATTTACTTGTGGTAAGCAATTGAGGCATTTACAGATTCGAGAAATTATTCACAAAAAATTATGGAAAAAAAGATCAGGGTCAGATTCATATTTGAAACGGAATTCGTACAACTCGTACAAAATGTGAGACAACTAGCCCCAAAGACAACTCGTCCCAAAGACAACTCGCCCCAAAGACAACTCGTCCCAAATGCAACTCGTCCCAAAGACAACTCGCCCCAAAGAAAACTCGTCCCAAATTTGAGACATCTCGCCCCAAATCTAACTCGTGCGAAGACATATAGCCTCAAAGACAACTCCTTTCCAACTTGAGACAACTCGCCCCAAATTAAACTCGTCCTAAGACATCTCACCTCAAAGACAACCCCATCCAAATTTGAGACAACTTGCCCTAAAAATACCTTGTCCGAAACTTGAGAGACAACTCGCCCTTCAAATAACACTTGCCTTAACAACTAGCCCCTAAATCAAACTCCTCCTAGGACATCTCGTCCCAAAGGCAAACTTGAGACAACTCGCTCTCAAATCAAACTCGTCCAAACTACAATTCGTTCTTAACAACTTCCCCTAAACGTGACACAACTCAAACTCGCCCAAACTACAAGTCGTCCTTTAAATCTTAAAATCAAACTCGTCCCACAATTGAGACAACTCGCCATTAAACCAAATTCGTCCTAAGACAACTTGCGCAATTTTTGTAAGACAACTCGCTCCAAATTACTTGTTCTATGCGTGTTTTATTCTTAGAAATACGATTTGGTGGAATACATACATATAAACACATTTCACATTTGTTGGTTTATAATGTATTTTTAAAAGTGTAATTCAATTTATCAATTCTTCGATCGTAAAGTTTTAGTCGATGTTCACTCTTCAATGGATTCCAGGTTATTTCTATGACTAGATCGCGACAAACCTGAAACTGATCGTTTTACACAGGTAGTTATTATCATTACGTAAGGGTGCATGCTTGTTCATCACATATTAACTGTGCTTCCCTTTTATGTCACATTTTCTTCATAAAACACATTGTGAATATAGTTAAACTACATAATGACATAAACACATTGTGAATATAGTTAAACTACATAATGACATAATGATATACATATGAGCCGTCACGCAAGCAAACCAACACTGTGGACAGACACTTCTAGCCTCCTCGTTAGTTTCTGTTTCAGGATTCATTACTCTATACCTCTATCCCCATGAGACGGAATGTGTCGACCCGGATCAGTCTGTGCGAACTGCGCAGGCTGATCTGGGTCGATACATTACCCATAGGCCATAATGTTGGTTTTCGCGCGGTACGGCTCATTTCTTCAAAACGATCAGATTAACGTCAACGTCGGTGAGTAATGTTGTTTTTATCGTCTGCAATGGCACGTTAAGTTAAACCGGTTAGATTCAAAATAACTTTAAAATGATCTCATTTTTAGGAGATGTAAGTTTTCCAAATTAATCTGATTTAATAGGTGTATTATCGTTTCAAACTATTTCATATTTAAGATAATAAGTGGATATTCTAAATATGACGAGCTGGTGAGATAAAACCTACCTAACTGCCAAAATAATCTTATTTATCAGGTATAAATAGTTAACCCTTTTATTATGAGCATGTTTACCTTGTGTTACAATGTTTTAAACTCTATCCAATACTAAAACTTTCATTTATACAGGTTTCCAATAGTTTGGCCGAGATATTTTCAAAGTCGTCTGCTGTTAATTTGTTGTATATGGGAAAATGGTAAAACAGCGATAAAGTAATCTACACCCTAGTTGGAGTGTTGGTGCCAATACAGTCATAGTAATATGTAACTGAATTAGCTACTTAGCTTGTCTAGAAGTAAACTTCTTTTGCTATTGAATTTGTCCCATCGTTCTGGTGTATGTTAGATCATCTATTGAACTCATTTATCCAAATACATTTCTTTTCTGATGGTATATATGTAAAATTTGTAGTTAAAAGTGGTTTATTTTATTTGTACTTTTTAAGCTGGAAAAAAAGAAGCAATCACGAATAGTATTATTTCAATACGCTTGTCTTTTTGCATTGGGTGTATTTGGTATTAACGCGTGTATTTGGCTTGATGTTTTTCTCATAATTGTCATTACATATTGTGTTGAATAACACGTTACACAACCCTGTAGGGTTCCAGATACTAAGTTTATGATAATATACCTAGGGTAAACATGGGATGACCCCCGACTGTAAGGTCCTCCCCTAAACTGAAACTAAACTATTCTATTTAACCATTTCCCTCATAGAGACGCTTTCTGACGCATCTGCGTGATATAACTGAATAACTTGATGGAGATCAATGTTCTAATCATGTTTCAGGAAGATTAAAGCCCAAGTGTGCTAACAGGGAGTTCATTGGCATAGTGATTGTAATGTGGTGGTGGTGCCAATACATTCATATGTACGCGTATGTCACTGAACGGCTTGTCTAGAAGTAACAAAATGAGCCGTCCCGCGAGAAAACCAACAATATGTCTGCGTAGTGTATCGACCCAGATTAACCTGTGCAGTCCGCGCAGACTAATCCGGGTCGACACATTCCGTCTTAGTGGGAGATAGGACAAAGTAATGATTCCTGAAACAGAAAATCTAAGAGGAGAAAAGGTGTCTGTCCGGGTAAGCCTGTGCGGCATGCTGAGGTTGATCTGGGTCGATATTTTACGCAGAGTCCAAAATGTTGGTTTTCTCGCGGAACGGTTCAAATCACCTAGAGGTAAACTTATGGAAAAACATTTTTAAATACAAATTTAATAATTATAAATGAAACATTAACACATTGTGACAAAAGGGGAAAAACGTCTGCTGTAGACCATAATGTTAGTTTTCTCGCGGGACGGCTCATTTCGAAATTGTCTGCTGGAAATTTAAGAAAGGTAGCATTTGTGAAAGATGAATGGCTCAGTTGCTCAAAGTGACTGTTGACTTATCTTTTCCTGATTAAGTTACTTTCAATTAACCCTTTCACGTGTGTATGTGAACAGGCTGCCTTGTTATAACTGTAACAAGTGTTAAAAACAACATAACACTCCAATCTATCCACGGAGAGGTCCAGTCAGAAAAGTGATACAAAGATGTTTACCCTCATACGACAATTCTGCAGCAGTCGACTTTGAACCCATTTTATCAAAAAATAGAAAATCGCTATATATGAATGGATAACCTATGACTAAAGGTGGAAAACACTGTGGCAAAAGGAGAATTTGCGGACTGCAGAAGTCAGAAGGCGTCTTAATAAGACAAAACGCGGTAATTACGTTTAGGTTTTAGTCTAAATCCTATTTAGCCATGTTGTCATTGTGTAACACAATAATGTTGGCACCACATGACGGCGGGTACTTATATCGGAATCAGTCGGTATGCAATTCTAGATTCTCATCGAAAGTTACATCCACGGTTCTTATGAATAAAGACGGACAGTAACGTGTCCAGTGACACTGTATATGAGTCATCCCACGAGAATACCAACAGTATGGCCTCTGCGTAATGTATAGATTCAGTGCAAGCAGGTTTATCCGGGCCGACATATTACGTACCAGGGTCATAGAGGTATAGAGTAATGACTCCTGAAACAGATAATCCAAAGGAGGCGAAAAAGGTCTGTCCGGGTTAGCCGCGCGGCATGCTTATGCTGATCCGGGTCGAGTCCACAAAGTTGGTTTTCTCACAGGGCAGCTCATATGCACACGATTAGTCTACACAACTCGCAGATGCTAAACGACCTCGATGTTTTCTATTTTTAAATTTATTACGTTATTATATACCTTTACATTTTCCGGCGCAAATACTATTCAAATAGGCTTGCGCAGTTCAAACACGACGGATATAAATCCCGTAATACGATGCCAAATATGGTCATTGGTACGTCATTGAGATATGACGTGACGTCATTGAAACACGAGGGATAATCCAAAATTGTTCACAATAATATGGTGTTATTTGTTGAAATATATATATCACATAAAGCCTTCTCTGGGAGTGTCAAAATCCCATTACATAAATATCATATGACAAAACTAGTTTGGTTTCAAAGTCTTACACTCAAGACATTGTTACAACGCGGAAACCAAACTATGGAAATGACGTCACGTCAAATGTTTGACGTTATAACATTAGTCATTTTAGCGCAAAACCGGCAATTTTCATGTGCATTTTTTTTTCGAAATACGCCTCATAAATTACTTTATGTGACAAATGGAATATCTCATTCTTGTTTATTTATTATCACTTTTAATGAACTACTTATAACACAGCAGAATATAACTCTCACCAAGGCTTGCGGCATATCATCTTAGTAAACTCTTTTATTAAAAGGGATAATAAATAAACACTTATGATATATCCTCTATATATACCATCTTAAACTGCATGGTATTTCCTATCATTTCACATACATGTATACATGCGAGATATGTTTGCCTATTCATTTTCCACTTTGGCTCCTTTAAACACCATGGTTATGTGCACCCGGTGCAGTCAAATGAGAAATAAAGAGTTCTAGAGTATTTTTAAAAAAGGAAGCTATCTTGCTTATAATTGTGAAAATTAGCCAAAACAGCGCGAACAATGTCGTTGTCAGAGCGCACTGAAGTAAGGTGACTAAGTGAAACAATGTTGATAAACGGCGTGAAACCCCAATACAACTATATAAAAACAAAACCCAACTGATTAGAATCGTCGTCAATTATGATTTATATATGTATATACTATTTCTATAGATCGTGTTCCGTTTCTCATTGAATAAACGTTATGTTTGGAAAGAATGGCATTGCACTGTGATCATGTAAAGCCAAGCATGTGTGTAGGTAAATAATAAAAAACCCATAAATAAGATGTTTTTGCGATGTATAAAGGTACTATCAAACCAGTGCATCGCTCGTATAAAATGCATTTTCACTTTGAAGTGGAGAGAATAGAACGATAACAGTTAATGAAACAACGTGCAATCTGTAAAACCTTTCTCGGCGACACAGAAAAGAGACAAATAGCATACTTGTGACTGTCGATCTTCGTGTATATCACAGATTGTTTGATTATCTATTAGCCCAATATATGAGCCATCCCGCGAGAAAACCAACAGTATGGCATCTACGTAATGTATCGATCAGATTAGCCTGTGCTGTTTGCGCAGACTGTTCCGACCCAACACATTCCGCTTCGGGGAATAGAGATATATAATAATGATTCCCAAAACAGAAAATCCATAGGCGGCG
>JAUELF010080762.1:0-16137 GCA_031471495.1 Clinocardium nuttallii | reverse complement strand
GTCCGTGTAGATGCAAACTGTCCCTTTCACAAATTTATCGTTGATACACTTCTTGATACACACGAGGTTTGAAGTCCCCCTAAAAAGGACAAATGAGCCGTCCCGCGAGAAATCCAACATTATGGCATCTGCGTAATGTATCGACCAAATCAGCCTGCGCTGTCCGCGCAGACTGATCCGAGGGATAGAGAAATTATTTATGAAACAGAAAATCCACAAGAGATAAAACGTGTCTGTCCGGGTTTGCCTGTGCGGCATGCTTAGGCTGATCAGGTTCAACGCTTTACGCAGAGACCACGTTGTTGGCTTTCTCGCGAGGCGGCTCAAATTATATAAAACGATCAACTTCTTCCATTTTCCGTTATGTTCTCTTTTTTTGTCGAAAAAGTCTACTTCTTTTCTTCAAATAAATATCTTTTAAAGCAAACGACTTTAAAGCGTACGAAGTGAACGGTAGACACAACACGTCTGTATCGTATTGATTCAAAGTAAAGCGTAAATTCGGGCGTTTTGTTAAATAGTTTATATATATATCGGTCGTACTGAGAAAATGTATAACGTTGTGAACATATCTCACCTATAAAGACTGATGTGAAAAGTTAGCGTAACATATGTTATTACAGGTATGTTAACCCGTTCACACATGCAGACGCATTTTGAAGCAGCTGCAGCCTGCGACTTTTGAAATGATTGTGAAAAAGGGAGACATTTCTACATTCACCACAATGTTTTCAACTCAATTCAATAATCATTCTTTCATTCATTCAGTTTTGCCTAGATAGTTTCACAATCGTCTGTTGCAGATGTGTTGTATGTGGGAAAGGGTTAATACCCACGTGGAAGTTCAGCGTCACAGCTGTTTTGTCTGGTTGTTTTTAAGATCGTCTTCTTTCATATATTAACCTTTTTCCACATACAAACGTAGTTTGACGTCTCTGCAGCAGACGACTTTTGTAAACATTGTGGCAAAAGGAAAATTGCTTATAATGAGCAATTTCTACTTTTGCCATGGTGTTTTCAACTCTATTCTATAATCATTCATAGAGTTGTTTAATTGTATTATCAAGATCTTCTGCCGCAGATTAGTTGTATGACGGATCGGGTTAAGAAAAGACACTTCGCCATGAAATAGACATCGATCTCCTTTTCTTAATGTCGTCTGTATAAGCTGTATGTGTAATCGCTAACCCTTTCCCACACGCAGCATATTTGCAACATGCTACTTTCAAAATGTCCATGCACAAAAATGAAAAAAAAAAATCAAACAAAAAAGTGAATTTATTTATTAATAAAGGGTTTAATATATATTGTTATGTCTATTTTTTTAATCAAGTACTTTACACGTTTTTTATTAAGATAGAATATTCCTGATGGACTCGGTCGGGGATTTTTAACCCAAATTCGTTCGTGAACAACGGAAATGACCGACTCGTTCGTGAACAACGGAAATAACCGACGAGTTCGTGCACTCTTCAGACCTCTTTCGACTTCGTAATAAAAACTGACGTCATCTCTCCTTCCTGGGAAAGCCAGTTCTTGCACGGACTGTTAGCCATATCCAAAAGGTTGGCCTGCTCTTGTTTTCAAAGACGGGACTTTTTGATTATGATATGGGGGAATGACCGACACGATGAAGTCATGTGTGTTTGACTAATACCCGTGACTCCGTGATGACATGAACTATACCGATCAATCCACGTATTTATCGACATATTCACGTGCTACTATTGCGATACTTAACAGCAATATGAGCTGTCCCGCGAGAAAGCCAACATTGTGGACTCTGCGTAAAGTATCGACCCGCATCAGCCTAAGCATGCCACGCAGGCATACCAGGATAGACGCTTATCGCCTCCTGTGGATTTTCTGTTTCAGGAATCATTACTCTATACATCTATCCCCCCCCCCCCCCCACCCTTGAGGCGGAATGTGTCGGCCCGGATCAGTTTGCGCGGACAACACAGGCTGATCTGGGTCGATACATTTCGCAGATGCCATAATGTTGGTTTTCTCGCGGGACGGCTCATGTATCCTTTTTAAACAATGTTTTCAGCATTTCTCACCGATACAGACGCCCGTAATTACTTCTTTGGGGTGTGGGGAGGGGATATGTTACACATATTTAGACAGAGAAATAACTATATATCATTATACAAAGGGAAGGAATCATATATATTAAGCATACATTTTGCTTTATTCTCAAGCTTCCTTAATTGTGAATTGCACATTATTGACTATGAGTGGAACTGCTTATAGCATGTTCCATTTTGAAAGAGGTCAATTTTGACAGACAATTTAGTGGCTAAGGAGAGCTTGCTCATTATCTATTCAAATAATTTCAGTTTCATTAAAAAAGATTTCTGTAAACAAGTACATGTATATGTATTAAAGTTTTCGCATGTCGACTGTAGATGTCGTGTTGGCTGGAAAGGGTTAAGTGTGCTTCTGCTGTCCCATTGTCATCATTGTAACAGGGCGGAAGTCAGATAGGATTTTATCATCAGTGTGAAATCGTAAAATTAAGATTATGACTTAAGCATTCTCAAAATTGTCAATTTTTCTCATTTTTCGTTGAATAGTGTTAGGATATATGAGCAGTCTCGCGTGAAAACCAACATTATGGACTCTGCGTAAAATGACAAAAACAATTCTAAACATATTTGCTGACAACTAATTAAAAGAAATCATAACTCGCTGTTAAGGGAAACGTCTCCCTTAACGACATATTAATATGCATTCTCTTGACAAATAATGTAACCATTAATTAATTTACGAGTTTGTTTCGCAACACGTAGTAGACCCAGTCCAATATCAATCGGGACTCCTCGGGTAATTCCGTAATCCTACACCATTGAGTTCAATATCACAATATATAGGACACACGTGGTGGGGGTTAAGATCAAGAACGTCAACGTGTCGCACTATTTTCGTCTCAATCGGTAATACTCTAAATATATCCAAATGAAAATTCTAATTTGTAATCGAGGATATTGCGAATTGTCGTTGCTACGAGCTTACGAAATTAAAACTAGAAATTAAAACTATATATTATTCAACGTCATGTAATTACATGCCTCATACAGTATTAAAACAGAAACTTCTGACATTTATGACATATATTTTATTTATAGAAAATGAACTGAGTTACGTAGGCATTGCCATTAGGTTCATTACTCACATGTATTTATAATTAATCAATTATCCATGGACGCTTCTACAGCAGACGACTTAACAGTGTGGCAATAGGAGAAATTGTTCACAGTGAGCAATTTCTTCTTTTGTCACAATGATTTGAAAAGTCGTCTACTTCTGATGCGTCAGAGTGCGCCTGCAAATTGGAAAGCGTTAAGAGAAATACTGACGGGAAAAGATACCGATAGTCCTTTGCTGGTCGCGATTGCCCTGAGGTTCGTGTTCCGGGAACACATTTCATATATACGCCGTGTATCGTTTTACTGAACTGTGTATGAAGAGTGATTCTCCCTGTGTGAGCTTTCATTGCCGACGTGGTTCTGTCCTCTCGTAGAAAGAAAGACGGAATTCGGTCTTTTGTAAATGTTTACAGGCACAGACAACGAACAACGCGGTCGAGGAAAACTAAAATGCTTTTTGTTGATAAAGATGTATTAGATAGACATTAATCTTGATCTCCTGTCTGGAGTAGGTCCAAACGCTTCACCAACATTTTTGAATTCCCCTCCCAATGAAACGTATTTCTCTTAGGAAAGGGGTATCAATGCTGTTCGTCCAAAAATAATCCACGATGTGTCTTACGTGGCGTCTTATTTGATTAGATATGGAATGATACTTCACTTTCTATATTGATTAATTGATTCAAAGTTATCATGATTTACAACATTACTTGAGTTATATAACGCCAGCTACGTTATCTATTTTACACCTCGTACAGGCTCCAGGTAACAAGCTACTGTCCGATTTCGACCAATGACGCTAGTTATATTGATTGAGAAAACCAACATAATGGCCTCTGCCTAATGTATCGGACCATATCAGCCTACGCTATCCGCGCATACTGATCCGGGCCGACACATTCCGTCTAAGGGGTATAGAGGTATAGAGATATAGAATAATGATTTCTTAAACAGAAACAACACAGGAGGCAAAGCGTGTCTATACGCGGGTAAGCAAATGCGACATGCTAAGGCTGATCCGGGTCGATACATTACGCAGAGTTCACGATGTTGGTTTTCTCGCGGGACGGCTCATATGCGAACTCACAGCCCGTGAATCGGTATCCCTCGTGCTAACGTACTAAACAACCCTCGTTCTAACGTACTAAACAACCCTCGTTCTAACGTACTAAACAACCCTCGTTCTAACGTACTAAACAATCCTCGTTCTAACGTACTAAACAATCGCGACTCGTTAATCGGTATCCCTCGTTCTTACGTACTAAACAATCGCGACTCGCTATTTTACTGATTTAGATGACTGCAAAAACACATTAATGCAATGTTTAAAGAAAGACAAGCAAAATGTTTATACGATAGGTCAAAAGTGTCATGATATGATAAACATACGAACAAAGCTCGTATTGTACTGTGGTTTTAACCATCAAAACTGATCGAAATGTCACCATCAAAAGACTGCCAATTGTTAGAACCGGTTAATTTTGATCAATGGACCCTTTTCCGGACAGCGACACGGTAAGCTCGTTTACTTTGGTATACTATGGACGAACTGATGAACAGCAGAGACGAGATATTGTCGCATTTAATAGTTACGACCAGAAAGGACGTTTTTATTTCAAATTGGGAAAGAGATAGAAGTTGCATGGTGCTAGATCGTGGGAATAAGAAGGATTTGGTCACACAATTTGTTTCCAAATTCAAAAATGCTGTAACCATACTGGAGGTGTGCGCCGGAGCATTGTTGTCCACCAGTCGAACATATTTGAAACTTGTAACTCTGGGAGGATTGTCTTTTTCTGTGTGTATTCTGTTTTTCGCAAAGCAATATAACAGCAGTCCCCTTCAGTAACACGTTGGCCCGATTTAATTGCAAATAATATGGCATACAAAAACGTCATTTGCAATGTTATTGCGTTCTGCCATTATTGACATGCTGGTCATAGTTGGTGATCCATATCTTATTCTTAATGTCACTTGTCAAAATAACAGTTTCTCTTGTTGTCGTCAGTTTCAATACTATCTCTTGTTGTCGTCAGTTTCAATACTATCTCTTGTTGTCGTCAGTTTCAATACTATCTCTTGTTGTCGTCAGTCATTACATTAATCATACACCTAGCAGTTTCAATACTATCTCTTGTTGTCGTCAGTCATTACATTAATCATACACCTAGCAGAGAAGTATTCACAACGTGCAATACATTCTTTAAAACGAAATAAATATTTGATAGTGAAATATCAACAACGCGTGCAATATCACGACCTGTATAATTATCTAGCATCATGTTGACGAATTACTGATATCTTCAATACAGTTTAGTTATATATTGCTGTCTTCGCACTACCTGATTTGGTTGTACATTCAACAGACTGTCTAAATAAATTTGATTCTCCTATCTACCAGCCGTCTGATCAAACAGTGCACCAGCATCATTACAACGATTAGTTTCGGCAAAAAGATCTTTCGCACAACAACCCAGTTTAGGGCAAACCTTTATTTAATTGCTTTATTATTGGCTTTTCGTTTGTCAACTGTTTTTGCAACAGTGGTAAGCGACTGTCTGAATTTAAATGAAACATACATACACACATACATCCATACATATACGTAGTTATTGGATTGAGGTATCATTATGTTTAAACATCGATGTCAATGGGGGTTTTATGGCCCGATCATATTGGGCCGAATGAGCTTCCGTTTGCTTTCCGTATACGAAAGTGGTGTGATATTTTAAACTGGCCGAATGTCGCTCCGAATGTGTTTTCCACAATGTATCACCGAATGTTTTCTGTTTGCTTTCCGAATGTTTTCAGCATTGATTCAGACTGCTTTCAAAAATGGACCGAATATTTCCCACATGTTGACTTTGAAATGTTTTCTTTCCGAACGCTTTCGTATACCTTCCGAATGCTTTCATAACATGGCGAATCGATCTAGAATGAACCGATCTCTTTCCGCGTGCATTCTGAACGCATTCGGAAGGGGTTCGTAATGTTTTATGTCCATTCGGGCTGTTCTGAAAGCAAACGGAACATACTGTGCATTCTAAAATAATCAATTGTGGGCGATCACATTGGGCCGAATGCCATTCCGTTTGCTTTCCGAATAGGAACTTGAGCATTCAGGCGATCAGATCCACATGAGCAATGTTTGTAAACGTATATTTAAAACATGTAAATAAATGGCTAACAATTAAGTTTTGATTGATTGGGGCTTAACGCGGTTTTCAACAATTGTTAAGTCAGATCACGGCGGCCAGTTCATATCTTTCCCACACCAGTAGTTCACACCACATACTTTCTAAGCAATTGGCTGCTTTTCCACATAGACTGTTAACCCATTGGTGAAATAACGCTTGTCACAGTGACTTTTGTCAAACGTCGGAAAGAATGCTGGCCAAGCTGGGATTATAACTCACAACTCCTGGATTGACAGCTCGCGTCGCCACCAACTAAGATACCGGGACTCGAACAATTAAGAGCCTAGTGCATCTGTACCGATGTACGGGTTACTCTGAATCAGTATTGACTGCATTTATCCTATCGGTGATTTTAGTAAAGCACAACATGGTGTAGTAACCTTGGGCAGAGCCCATTTCTTTGCCAAGTACTTGTTTGTCATCCAGGGATAATGAATACGCGTTTCTATGTCGTAGTATTATATTATTGAAAGCAGCGTAATAAACCCGTCTCAAAAATCATTTGTATTTTTCAATTGCATTGTTAGATCGCCATTTCGAGCCTAGACGTGTTCTGGATTCGAAATAATAAGATGCTTCCTTTGTAGAACGGTAGAGCCTATATATTCCCGACAATTGTATGTATTATCTAAACCTCTAACTGATTTATATGTATTATCCACCATAATAAGAATTCTGTTGTGTCTCAGATATAAGATGCTAGTACAATATTTATGTCTCAAACAAAAAGACAAATTGACTGTTGTTAATCTAACCAAATCAAAACAAAAAGACAAATTGACTGTTGTTAATCTAACCAAATCAAATACCTTTTAGACATTAGGCTACATAGTGTTCAACTGTCCATTAAGAGAGAAGGAGATGATAGTTTTCACAGTGTAAATGTCAACGGTTGGCATTGTAGTTAAAGTCGAAGGCTTTCGTCTATTGGTGTAGGATGTCATGCGTGTACTCGGTGCAGGAAAATATGAACGGTGATCGGGGAAAACCAACCTTAGCGTGTGGAAACAGATTTGCTTTCAAACGGACACTGACATACGATAGCTTCTTGAAACTATTAACCATTTCCCTCATTCGACATTTCTGCAGCAGACGACTTCGAACATAATTTGTCAACAATTCGAAAATCTCTATAATTTAATGGATAACCTATGACTTAAAATGGAAAACATTGTGGCAAAAGGAGAAGCACGTTTTGTGCAATTTCTTCTTTTGTCACTATGTTTTCTAAAAAACGTCTGCTGCAGATGTGTCAGAAAGCGTCTATATGAGGGAAAGGGATAATGACCAATTGGCGAACGGTTCAGATCTAGACCAGACTGATCTGGGTATACACTGGTCACGAATACTTTACGGTTCGTTCCTCATAATGCACAGATCGCTCCATTTATCTAAATAAGCACAGACGTTCAATCTACAAATAAACTAAATGTAACGATAATGTAAAACTAAAAGTAACAGACAAGTACGGCCTTGACCTTTTCCCTCCAAACAAAATAATTCCGACAATTTACGACTCCATTGTCTATAAGTGGCATGTTCATTGTTCCTTTTAAAAAAAAAACGGCCATCATAAATAATCATTACTTGTTTACTCAAGGCACCACAAATATTGTAAATTGTATGATATGGCATCAGCTCGTTTTCTGTCTCCCACAGGGGCACATTCGTTTCCATTTAATATCGTACTTACATATACAAGCAGTATGATAATTCTGTTGATGTTATATAATTGAATTTTGTTCGGCGCTGCCGGTGAAAGTTTGTTAATCGACCAGATGACTGTCCCAATTGGCTCGAGGTTCCAATTAAGCCAAATGGATACGAACATGATTGTCTATGTTCTAGTGTCTATGGCTTCTTCTTCTCTTCTCATCCTGTATCTCTGTGTATGTATGTCTAGTTCTATCTGCGTATTTATTTATGTATGTATGTCTCTCTCTCTCTCTCTCTCTCTCTCTCTCTCTCTCTCTCTCTATTATTATTATTATTTATTCAGGTCTTCTGCTCTCACCCACTCTCTCTTAATATACCTCTTATTCCACCCAATAACGTTCAGTATATAAAACACATCTCCAACTCTATTTGAGTAGACAAGTAGATTTGTTCCTGCGGTAAAGCAGATTTTGTCCAGTATAAAAATCCGATCGATTGTTTGTGAACAGACCAGTTACGTTAAATGTCCTGTAGCTACAGCACTTCCATAAAATTCTCCCTAAAATGGTAATTTGTGTTTTTGTGGTCTTTTAAGCCGAAGCTCCTAGGCAGCCTTTTACACTTAGCTAGAAGTTCAACATTTCGTCACAAGACGCTCGTAAAAATCCAAAATGCTTCTGTTTCCTTTACTTTCAGAAACATGTATTTATAAACATCACTACCATTTTCAAAATACTTTTATGGAAGTAACGGTTTGTTCTCCTTGGCGCTTCGGGTTGTGTGGTTAGTATTTCGAGTTAATAACTGGCGTCAGGGTAACTGGGCAATGTGTACTGGCAAGTATCAAGGAAACGCCGTAGTATACCTGAACAGCTGTCTAAAGACCATACAAACAAACTGTTCTTGGAAGTAGAAAGATAGATACGTTTAATTTCATAATGTATCCCTTATTGCTGTGTAAGAATTATTGTTGAGCTCCGTGTTGACATCCCGTAAAGTAGTATAAATGTAACGCAAGTAGGACAAGACTTCTAGCTGTTCAATCGGAGATGCAACGAACGACAACACTTCTTGCAGTTCAATCAGAGAAGCACAACTGACCGTATTACATAACAACAGACGCCGGTTGCCCTGGAGAGCCCGTATGTATATACCTACTCGTCTGAGAATAGTAATAAACACAAGCAAAACAGATCCCACTTCTCTTATTTCTCTTATCACTGTTCCGGATTGGCGACCCGTTACGTCCCGGATGGTAATTCCGGTTATCAACGGAGGCCACCTGGCGCTCCATCGTCGCATAACCGGGGATATACAGGCGGCCACCAGGACAAAACCTTGGACACACCGGGCCTTACCTTGATGGACAGGGGAACACTCAGGCGCGACATAGTAAATGAACCTTGCCAAAACAGGGAACTTACTGCGGTATTTCGGGGACATTCGGCTTCTAAGCCGGGGCGCACAACGGGACACGACGGCAATGTGAGAATGCAATTGATATTTCGTCAAAAATGTCCCGGACCATTCCGGTAACCAGCCTGTTCTTCACCGGGAGATACCGGGACCAGAACCGAGGCAGTGAGCATGGAGCTTTATGATCTACTCAGGATACCATAGTGTACGTAACATTACATATGCCTACACTATTTTGATCTACGCTATCACATAGTCTTATTGTTTGGACTGACAAAGCTTTACGTTGTTCAAGAATATAGTTAGGTAGACATTTAAATATTGGAAGAGAACATCGTGTATGTTCCTATTGTTTGTTCTCTAAAGATATTGTCATAATTGAAAATGAATACCATGTCTTCTGTCTGTGTGATAAGTTTGGTGCAGAAAGAACGACGTTATTGTATTATGGTATTATTCATGGTACACTGACAGAGATTATTTAGGAAGATTTTATAATTTACTCAAAAGTGAAAGCAACATAGTTATTAGAAATATCGTTCAGTTTATGAAACTTACAGACAAAGCTATCTTAAACAAAAGTAATTGCCGCACAATACTGTTGAGTACATTGCAAAGGTTGCTTATTTTCCTAAAAACAAACTTCTCTGATGTGTTGTTACGTTTCACACCCGTGAATTAATTTTGTATCATATATAATTTATTTTTGGCCGATGGCCTTTATTTGCAAATAAAGAATTATTATTTATATATGTAGTTCTATACGGAACCCGGATTTACATTTCTTGAATATTCTTTCTCTTCTTTTTATTAATTCGAAAATCAGACATGACAAAGATTCAGAAACCTTCACTAAAATGATGTTATGAAACGAACAGAATCGAGTTGAGTTATAAATGTTACACTCGAAATAAATCATAAAATGATACATATACAAACTATCACCTATGTTTTAAGATGAAGCTAACGAATGATAAGAAACAGTTTCCTGGTGTTATCATCATATATGAGACGTCTCGCGAGAAAACCAACATTATGGCATCTGTGTAATGTATCGACCAGATCAGTCTGTACAAACCGCGCAACCTAATCCGGCCGATACATTCCGCCTGAGGAGGATAGAGGTATAGAGTAATGATTCTTGTAACAGAAAGTCCACAGGAAGCGAAAATTGTCCATCCGGGTTTATCTGCGCGGCATGTTTATGCGGATCAGGGTCGACACTTTACGCAGAGTCGATTATGTTGGTTTTCTCGCGTGACGGCTCAAATGATACATATATATAAACTATCACCTATGTTTTAAGATGAAACTTACGAATGATAAGAAACAGTTTCCTGGATGTATCATCATATGATTGGCATTATTCCCAATATAGCTGACTTGGATTTGAAATTGTCTCAGATTTTAACGAGATTTTGATTTGGTGTTTTTTTGTTACAATAGATAATACAAACGATTGTTGTGTTTCGAAACCTCTGAAAAGTAGAATTGAATTAGGAATCAATTTGTACGGGAACGTGTATATTTCGTTTAACCTGCGCAACGATAGATGTGCAGATTTAGACTGTTGACCTCAAAAAGTCCTCAAAAAGTCTTATTTTAAAACACCCAATTGAAATAAAAAAATCATCTAGAGGCAATAGAAATAGAAATATTGTTTCGATGTTTCGACCCAGATTGAAAATACAATACAAACGTAGTGTGGGAATCGGAAGTATCGTATAGTAGAGCCTTCCATATTCGTGATCTTCCTGACGTCATAATTTTCGTCCTTTTATCCCACGACTTTGTAAAGGTGTATGTAATAGCAATTAGTTGAGAGGTGTGTCACTATTATCTGATTCATTTAGTACTCGACAATGAAGCTTGTTTTAATGCTTATTCATTAGGAGACCCGAAGATATATTCTCCTTTTCCAATAATTATTTCAAAACTCTTCTGAGTTAGAGTAAAAACTAATGCGAGTCAAAAGTCCAGCGCTGTTTACCAATTATCAGTATATATGCGTCCGTCCATGGGAAAATATACTACATGTCTTCTGTGAACAGTGTAGATCCAGATCATCCTGTGCAATCCACAGTGTCTGATCAAGATCTTTGATAATCACCGGTTCATACGTATATGAGCCGTTCCGCGAGAAAACCAACATTATGGAGTCTGCGTAATATATCGATCCATACCAGCCTGCGCTGTCCGGGCCGACACATTCCGTCTCAGTGGTAACGAGGTATAGAGTAATGATTCCTGAAACAGAAAAAAACAGGAGGCGAAAAGCACGGCATGCTTAGACTGATCCGGGTATATTCTTAGCGCAGAGTCCATACTGTTGTTTGTTTCTAGTGGGACTGCTCATATTAGGCCAACCGTGTCGACCCCAATCAAAGTCGTTTTAGAACAGGTGCCCAGATCGACCGTTTGATTGGACCTTACTATATATATATTTCTTTGGCCAGACACTGCCCCGTTAATGATCGGCCGTGAAAAATCCAAGCAGATATACCAGAGAATATCGGGATACGAAACACAATTCCTCTCTGAGCGGAAGATTAAATACATGTCTGGTAGATCGCCAATTACCATGTTTATTACCCTTTCCATGATAAGAATGATATAGACAATGTGGAGAAAGAAGCGTTATAAATCAATAAATCAATAAAACTTTGACTCAACAAAGTAGTTCTATGTAGACATATGTTGCATACTGTCTTCATATGTTTTCCAATCAGGCATCATATCAGATAAAATGTTAGATCTCCTCGTGTATAGAAACATCCTCTCAAATCTTCCCAAAGTAGACACCATTATGAAGTTGTTTGGGGGAAAAGTGTCCATAGCTGGTATTTTATCTATTTCCATCAATTGTTCTTTTCATTTATTCATGTTGCTACTTTAGACGAATAGTCGATCCTTAATGTATCCTTAACAATGCAAAATGACGTCATCTGCTGCGTTAGTATTGCGGAAGCACACTTACATATGAGCCGTCTCGCGAGAAAACCAACATTGTAGACTCTGCGTAAAATATCGACCAGGATAAACCAACATTGTAGACTCTGCGTAAAATATCGACCCGGATTAGCCGTCCCGCGAGAAAACCAACATTGTAGACGCTGCGTAAAATATCGACCAGGATTAGCCTAACCATGCCGCGCAGCCTTATCCGGATAGAACCGTTTCGCCTCCTTTGCATTTTCTGTTTCAGGAATCATTACTCTATACCTCTATTCCCCTTAGACGGAATGTGTCGGCCCGGTTTAGGTTGCGCGGATTGCGCAGACTGATCTTGGTCGATACATTACGCAGAGGTTATTATGTTGGTTTTCTCGCAGGAATATTACAAACATACAACAAATCTGAGGCAGACGTCTTTTAAACATCTATGCACAATATAAGTAAGTACAAGTTCTATTATTATGGAATAGAGTAAACAACAATGTGGCAGAGGGTATTGCCCATCTTGATTTCTTTTTTTGCGCAATGTTAATTGCTTTAGATGCCTGAAAGATGCGTCCACATGAGGGAAAGGCTTACACTGAGTCTATGTAAAGTTGATGCACATGCAGGTAGCAGGATCAGGACCTCATATAAGTCCCCCTAGACAAAGTGTCAGACGATTATTACCAGTATTATATGATATAATTAGATAAATTGGGGGCGCTCTTTTTTTAATCCTTTATCTTAAAATCAAGGACTTGAATGAATTTCTTTCTAGAATTACGTAAATGGCTGTTTTACGAAACATCTCGAAAGCTATGGACAAACGAAACACATGTTATCCGCGTACGACGTGTTTGGTCTTACGTACGGTTTAGACCTTAAAGGTTTAGACCTAAAAGCGCGTATGCATCCGCTGAATATCAACATATTTTCATTGATGTATTCCTATATATGTTATAGAAGCCTTATTCAAGAGATATATGACAACACCCAGAAAGGTTACCCCAGTAGTTGTACGTAGTTGAACGTAAATTAAGCAGTATCCATTCGATCTTAAGAATGAATGCGCAGCCAGATCACTTTTCACAAGGGTAATAATAACATTGGTTTGCCTGAGTATCGTTCATTTGTTCTGGTACATGTATGTCATGGCTCAAGGACCACATTTCACCTATACCACGTGTTATTGTCTACGCTGCTATATCCCGTACTCTTCCCGATCGGTGTTATGGTATACTACGTATTTATATGGTGTTATTTACCGTTTTAAATAGTAATATAGTTATATCACGACATTTCCTTACACTGCTACCCGTATAATTCATCCCGACAGGGTCAACCCTTTCCATCACATAGACTCTTTCTGACGCCTCTGCAGCAGACAGCTTTTTGAAAACATAGTGACAAAAGAAGAAATTGCCCAAAACGTGCAATTTCTTCTATTGTCACGATGTTTTTCACTTTATGTCATAGGTTATCCATTCAATTAAGGAGATTTCTTTTGACATAATATGTTCAAAGTCGTCTGCTGCATAATTGTCGTATGAGGGAAAGGGTTAATAAGAGGTCATAGTATTGTTGGTATGGCCCGGGATTAAACCCTTGTCTCCGGCTCCCATGGCACTACACAACGACCACATTCTTTTTTCTCGAAATTGGCAATAACACGATTGTCTATTAATTCAGTTTTGTTTATACTTAACCCTTGCCCCAATGCAACACATCTGCTGCAAAGGACTTTGAAAACATTAGATAAAAAATATGGAAACTCTTTAAATAAAACAGTGTTTGTAAAATAGTCATCTACTGAAAAAGCCTCAAGCGACGACTGCGTGTGGTAAAGGGTTTAAAGCAGTCTATTTAAAGGTCGCCTTTGAGATAATGGGTATGGATTCATAGAAGTGTTGTTTGATAAAACATCACTTTGAACCGGTTTACGCACGCATTTAAGCCTTTTCACACGTACAACGTATCTGTAGAAGACGGCATTTGAAAACACTTTGGCAAACGTATTGGAAACAATTTTAAATGACAGTGAAATGTTTGCATGGAATCGATAACATTGTTGCAAATGTAGAATTTGCCCATAATGAGCAATTTACAAGTAGCAATTTCCCATAATGTTTTCAAAGGACATCTACCAAAGATACGTAAAAAACACCGTATGTGTGGGGCCAAGGTTAAAGAAGGTCAGTTCTACGCATATCTATCAACTGTCATATGGTCCATTAAACCAATCGTTACAAGGAGCTGCGTCATCATGCTTAGGTTGATATTGATCGATACTTGAGTCCAAAATGTTTGTTTTCTCACCGGACGGCTCAAAATTAAAATCAAATCACGTTTTCATAGCAGAATTGTGTCTGTTAAAAACATCGTGGTAAATTCTCTTTTCCGATAATGTTTTGACCCCTGTAAGACCTTCTGATTTTTCAAATCTGATCTATAATTTTTTTTGTGTGTTTTTAAAGCAAACGCCGTTAAAAATCGACCGAATCCACCATTTATTCAAATATATTTCTTATTTGTAATTCAGACAGTAACGCAATGTCTTATTAACTGAACCGTATGGTAAAGAAACTTACGACAATCAAATATGTTTTGTTTTGAAATTTATATTAGTCAACGCAATTAGATACTGAAAGCGGCTTAAAACACTAACACAATTATAATAAACTGGCCTGTGTTCACGGTTTAGACGCAGGATATCGGATTATATTCAAAGGGTAAGTTATTTTAATAGAATCACATCACATTATGTTCTAGGGTCTTCGAAGATTCCCAGATGATCTGCGTCTTCGATAACTCTGATCAGTGCATTTTTCTGTTAGCCATGTATCTATTGTGAAGCAACAGTTGATTGAAAAAACATTTTATGCAAACAGTGCAGATCAAGATAAGATTGCGCTTACGGGCAGGTTAATAGACAATGACAATGACACGAACGGCATGATTTCGGGGCGCATTATGACAACCTATCTTTACCTGACGCAGAGACATATAGTGTCCCCGCCTGTCGTATCTAAAATACAAACATCCGTCCCATACCGGAACCGGAAGTACGAAAAGAATACGAGTAATGGCGATTAAGTAGGTCACAATTGATAAACCAATTCAATTTACTGATTAGTGCTGATACGTGCAGTTTACGCGTCTAAAAGTCCATTAAACCCTATTGAATGTGTTTTTCATTCTTCATAATCAAGTGTTTTCACACCATCTGCTGTTAGATTAAAAGTCGTTATCAATGATAAGGTATAGACGTAGAAATAAATTAGGAATGAACGCTACATTTAGACGAGTTTGCTAAAACGCCGTAATTTACTCTCGTGAAAAAACATAACCAGAGGACTAGATAAGATGGAGTGAACAGCTCTTTTCCCACAATATTTCTCTTATAACTCAACCAAATCACACTGAGACGATTATCTTGAGTACACACAACATAGGGTTTTAATGTCAAATAAGGATTTTAGAGCAGGAAAAATGCCCGATGTCTAGAGCTCTGCATATAAACGATCTAGCTAAACAACGAACTTTGCCGAGGAATTATGCATATACGAATATACATATATATATATCATTGGTAAATATTGGATAAGGGATGATTGAGTTTGAAAGCAGACACCAGCAGACACCAGTTGATGGCGCCGAGGTGTTTCACATACTGCACATAATGTCAGGACAAATGGACCAGTAGTACTTGCAACTTACCAAGGAAACGCCGTGATATAAATGGAAAAATATTTAAAGCCGCGTAAAACACCAAACAATGA
>JAUELF010080652.1:0-16139 GCA_031471495.1 Clinocardium nuttallii | reverse complement strand
CCCCCCCCCCCCCCCCCCACCGAATTTCTGTACTTCAGTACTTTGATTAACACCTCTTAAGCTAGTAACACTATTAAAGCCACAAAAACACATGCATCTTGTACATAGATCCAGTACGACAATGCCCAAGCGGGTGATTGTGTACAATATCATAGGACAAGGAAGGCCCAATGGCCGCAAATGCCACACCACGAGGAGGTGCGCCCAATCATGGCGCATCTTTACCAATTTCCCTTTCCTGTTTGTGGGTGTTGTTGTTTTTACTACATATATGGGGTTCGTTTTATTGTTATTTTCTATTATTCAAAGCTAATAGGGCTGCACTTCCAAATATGACATACTGATGTTGTTCGCATCTATTAACCCTTTCCCTCATAAATACGCAGTCGATGCGTTTGCAGCAGACAACATTTGAAAACATTATTGCAAAAGGAGAAAATGCTGTATTCAATGATTATACTTCCATTTCTATGTACATGTATTATATTTAAATAAATGTGTTAATATTTTTTTCTTCTTCTTTTCAAATATGATTAATTGAGTAAGCGTCCTTTTTGGTGTTATCAAATCAAATTCCGGGAATCCAAATCCCTTTTGGTGGTTTGGCCACTACCGGAACCTAACAGACATGTAGGGGTTGAATCGTAGAGCCCGTTCGGCATTAGCAGCCGAGCCAACCTGCGTTGACCCGAGTTGACTCGAGTGGCGTTCGTTTTACAAGAGACCATCTACTCGGATTAATCCCGATATCAACTTAACCCAAAAGCTAGAAAATATCGGTTAAGACTTGGTTGGTTAAAATTGAAACCGATAAATGAGCCTGAGCCGTCCCGCGAAAAAACCAACATTATTGCATCTGCGTAATGTGTCGACCAGATCAGCCTGCACTGTCCGCGCAAACTGATCTGGGTCGACACATTCCGCCTAAGGGGGATAAAGGTATAGAAACAGAAAATCCCCTGCGCGACATACTTAAGCTTATTCGGGTCGACACTTTACGCAGATTCCATAATGTTGGTGGTTCAAATCAAGTTTTCAACAACCGTACGGTGTTTAATTAAGACATACCCGAGTCCACCTGGCAAAAGAAGCTTACTCGGGGGGCCCCATTGTTGTGATTCGGTAAATGGTGTCAAAATGCAAGATGTTATAAGTCGCCGGGCAGAAGCCCGCGACTTATATTGTTAATGGTTTTTCAGAAATCACATGGGAGAATGAATTATTATTAGAAAGAAACAAATTTAAATGTTTTGAACATATTACGGTTGCGTTTGTTTAAAAACACTTATCTTAAATGAAATTAATAATCCGACATTCTTAGTATTTGCAGTTTATTTATTTTGACTCGCATTTATGTTTTTTTGTCTTATTTACGAAGACAAAAAGAGTCCCTGTTAGACTTGCTACAGACTGTCATGTGTCAATATCGAGATAAAAATCACGTCGAATTCTCCTTTTGATAGCAATTTTAACTCACTAAATGTTGTTTTCGTGTTCAAAGAGATGTCTTGATTTGTTTAGAATTCATTTAATTATGTTATTAAATGTTTATCTAAAATAGGAACTGTTTCTTTGCGCATGCGCATTTCGATATGCAGAAACGAGCACTTGGTCAAACTATTACTTTATTTTTGATAAGTATCGACATAAACTTGTAACACAGACACCTCTCGACAGGTATTGGAATGTCAACATCCGGTCATCTATTTAAAATATGAATAAATAGTGTTCTCAGGAGTATTTTGCGATATAGCTGCTAGCACTCGCCGAAATAGGTGATTTCGCAAAGGTCCGCGTCTACCGACATTTCATCAAATCATTTGAGCGCTTTAAATTCTTAATGCTTTTTTCTAAGCATTATTATCGGCAGAACGAATAAATCTTGCAAACAATCGTTCATTTCTTTCGGCCAAAGTCAGGTATTAGTAAATGACCCGTGGATATTGGTTGTTACAACATAACTGATTCATCCTTTTATTCTTCATTTGTATTCCATGCAGTTCAACATTTGATTTTGACAGTTCGTTCGTCATGATTTTGACGCGATTCAAGATGTTGACAGCATGTTTATATTGTGTTCATAAAGTAGATTACTAACAGATGACTAAGTTGGTGATGGAACATGCAATCAAAAGTTATTTAACCCTTTCCATGTCTGAAGCAACAATGAAAACCTTTAGACGTTTAAAACTTTGAGAAAACGATTCCTGACCAAAAGAAATCCTGAAATTTGCATGTGGAATTTCAACAACCCTGGAATAAATCCTAAATGAAAACGTTATGTGTATGTTCAGACTTATGAAAGTCAAGAATGCATGTGTGTTAAAAAATAAATTGATGCCATCTTTTCTGGCGGCATTGATGCGTTGCATCAACTTTCTCTTGTTACATTATTGAAATACAACAATCAAATACAGATATATACTATATATAAAACATTTACAGTCATGGGTAGCCCTATCGATGAATAAAGAAGACTTTAATTTTGACTACTTATTTTCAAGATTTTAAAGACCCTAAACATTTCCCCTCCGTTTTACGACTTTTGAAAATTAGCAACTTTGTAAACACAGAAACTGGAATATTATCGCGTTTTGGCGCAGACAAGCTATTCCATGTTCGCCGCCTGCACGATATAAGATGGTGTGTGACAAAGGTAACTGTTCGTACCGCCAGCTTCTCAAATGTCGGGAGTATGCGCTCTGTGGTGAAGAGCTATGGACACCAGCTATCGTATAAACCTGTGCACATCCAGTTAGTTTCTGTATGTTTCAGTCAAACCAGCTAGTCATGTCTCCAAACAGCCTGGGCCCAATGGTAGGCACAACATTCACCTCCACACGAGGGAATGCGTCCAGAATAAAAGGCAAAGCAGCTGATCACAACGAAACAAAAGTGAGAAACATATTCCCGACATTTGAGAAGCTGGCGGTACGAACATTTACCACTGCCACACACCATATTATATGTATACACATACACAATCATTGAGGAAAACAACAACAAATATTTACAATTTACACACCGTCAATATATATAGCCAAATCTCCTCGGACGAAACGAAACTCAGAGAAGACATATATGGGCAGGAGTATGAGACACGATTTGGAATAAAAATCAGCGTATGAATTAATATTTGCATGTATTGAATACAATGATCAGCCTGTGCATTTGGGCATTCTAAGTAATGTCAATAGTGTTCGTTACCCATACATTCGCTTATTTTAAGGAGTCACGGGTCCTCAAATTGTTTAGTTATACGCTTCGTAGCATACGCGTGCATGGTAATAAGCGATGGCTGAAAAAATACGCATTGAGAATAAATGGTGGTTCAAATGACACATTATTCTTTCTACTAACCAGGATTTATAAACCTAAACAAGCTTGACATCTTGTGTAGTAGTATTAAGGTAAACTTAAAGCAAAGTACCCTTTCCTCGGCTGTTATTTGTAGGGACGGGTAATCTGATATTATTTCTATAATCTGTTGTGGGAGGCTTTTTAAATCTTGAAAAATGAAAAAGTACTTTTGATACCGAGTTTAAATTAATGTATTAATTTGAAATGTTTCTTATCTAAGGCACTGATCTTGAAAAAGCGACGTTAGATATGCAAACTCGACCCCCTTTATTTTCACAAACCAAAATTTAAAACGCTTTGGGGGACAGGACAATACCAGTTTACAATATAATATAGACCAAGGTCAACTGAATCAAACTAGGCTTGATAACAGCTGATTACACTTGATCACGATGACAAATTTGACATATGCATATATGAGCCGTTCCACGAAAAAACCAACATTATGGTCTCTGCGTAATATATCGATCTAGATCAGACTGTGCAAGATAATCCGGCCGACTGACACATCTCAGGGGGGATAGAGGTATAGAGTTATGTTTCCTGAAACAGAAAATCCACAATAGGCAAAAAGTGTCTGTTCGGGTTAGACTGCGTGGCATGCTTAGGCTAATCGGGGTCAATACTTTACGCAACTTTGGTGTTCGTGTGAGACGGCTCATTAAACCTTACCCAGGCTGAATTTATTTACACATATGTTTATCATTTAACCCTTTCCCACCTGACGCATGTTGACGGAATAGAAGCAGGCGACTAACAATTAAGCTATCTTTTATGGACATTGTTAATGTTTGTGTCACAAGATTTCAAAGTCATCTGCTGCAGATTTGTTGTATGTGGGGAAGGGTTAACAATGTCCCTGTTACAGATGACGTTTGAAGCATCAACCTTTTAAATCATTGTAAAAAAGAAAACAAATTGCCTATCAACACTAACTAAATATTTTACAATGCGGTAAGCCCTTAAAAATGTGTTTACTCCTATACATAACTCGTCCGTTTACAGAAAACGTTTCATTAAAAATGTGAAATTGATCCTATTAAGATGTAAATACCCATAGTCCCAAAATAAATCAAATCCGATAATGATAATTGTAACGTTTCCTTATATCGTAATTAAGTGTCTAGATTAAAAAAGTTGATGAATAAACGTGTATATATATGTTTAATATCAATGTACAGCTAAAATACGGACCAAAAGTAACACTTCACAATACATTGCTATTTAATTATCATGAAATAAAACCTTACCTGTTCGTTACATTAAAGTAGTCAAACTTATCCAGTGAAATTTATAAACATTTGATCCTGTACCACTTAACGAGTATTCCCATCAATTAAAGGATATATGAATGAGGCAAAAAACGCCCCCTTTTTATATTGTGTGATCGTTTTCTGCTAGTAGACTCCAGTGTGTGACTCTGGTTTAAATGTCAATCGAGGGCTTTTGAGTTAGAGCCCCAGCTCGGCCAACATTCGTTCCGACGGTTGATGATAGTCAATGCGACATGCGTCCTTCGTCTTTAACAATGGGCTTATGTTGAAAAAAGCAGCCAGTTGCTTGAAAAGACTGTTATTTGGAGAACTGGTATGATAATTCCAAAAAACACACGGGTAGGTTAACTGGTCGCCATGATATGACCTTAAAATGTTTAAAACGGCGTTAAACCCTAATCAATCAATTGTTTCTATTAATCAGTTAATAAAATTGAAGTTAAAATAGTAAATTGAATATATTTTCAAAACTCGTCTACTGCTTTGGCGTCAGAAAGCGTCTGTATGAGGGAAAGGTTAACATATTTACGTTAAATGGCATCGTCGGACACCCACGGTTGTTGTATCCACTATACTGCGACATGATGGAGTATAGTGATGTCAACAACGACGGTTTCATACTTTTATATCTAGTCAAACCAACAGCCAAGTGGTAACTCGAGTGGAGAGTTCGAAAACGTACATGACTAGTAACCACGTGTGTGGACGCAAATATCCTTAACCTTAATTGTTTTGAAAAATAACAAATATCCCTTTTATTGATAAATGCGACGTTATAAACTATTGTAGAAATTCTTTATTTAGCAGACAACTCATAATAAAGAATCATATCAGTTAAAACGGTTAATGTTGTCAAATAACGCTTTCAACAAAATTACTTATACCATGCAGGGACTATGTATACATGTATACACGGTCCCTGCTTATACCATCTTATGACCTGGGTATGACCAGAACTTCATGCATAGCTTCAGTCTCGCGCCAGTTCTACTTCACACAAACATTATATCCATTTCAGACCTAGGTAGCCAGCTGCCTTGAAGGAGTGTTGTGTAATGCACTGCTGCGAGAAAGCTAGGCAACACTTACACATAGGTAGGTAGGTACATTGGCAGTAGGCTACACGTGAAAAGTATACCCAGTCCTACAACATTGCCGCGTGGTTAATGGGGCGGGGACGCGGCTGTGGGTTCGATCCCTAGTAGCGGCGGTCATAGCGCAGTGTCATTTGGTAAGGCACTGTTCCTAGCCTAGTACTGGGATCGTGAATAAGTGAACTGTCGCCGTGATATCACTAACATAATACTAGAAAACGATATTAAACCCGTGTATTTAGTTAGGAATATTGTTACTCGAAACCCGGACCTCGTGTCCCATTATGCTATGGTCGTGTATTTAAATGTATCGAAATCAAATGAATAGGATTATATTGAATTTTATACCTGTAGGCATTCAAAAATCATATTACTTCTAAAACATTGGCCTATTCGTGGAATTGGACTTGTTCGGGGTGACAACTCGCTATTTTTAGATCTACAAAATGAATTATTTAACCCTTTCCCACCTACAACAAATATACAGCATCTACGACTTTAAAGGCCTATACAAAAATATGGAATAAATATATAAATGGAAATATTCTGAAACCAGTGAAACAGTCTTAGAGCTAACCTAACAATCCTGAGCGTCAATGACGGAACTTTTTAACACTCTGGTATGATCGGACCGGGGACCGAACCGCAATCGTGGCGGACGACGAGGCGGCATAGACATACTTTAATGATGATTGTAGTGTTTTATATTATGTACATAGAATTGAACATCTTCTAAAGCTGGACACTTTTACTAATAGGCCATATGGCCTATATATATAGTCGGCGGCTTTGAATATAGGCCTATATGAGGAAACACGTTATATTTGTTAAACGTTGCAGAGTCATAAATGGTTGCCTATATCAGAAAAAGGTTGAATATGATTTTTACAAAAAATATCTCACATATAAAAGCTCTCTAACGCCTCAGCAGACGACTTTTTAAATGATTGTGGCTACAATCATAAGTTAGTATCAGTTATAGAGATATTCTATACCTTTTGGAGTTTATATCAAAATCGTCTGCTGCAGATTAAGTGTATGTGGTAAAGGGTTGAGGACCATGATGTATCATAGCTAAAAATATCACTTATACATTTTGGCGCGTTATAGGTGTATTTCATAATATCATTCACTAGGACATAGCCTAAATTACACATTCCACATGACAGTATAAAACCCGAACAGTCATAGCAATACATATATATACCACAAGTTGTATGGTTCCCTCATACAACAATTCTGCATCAGACGACTTTGAACCTCTGTTATTTAGTATTGAATGGATAACCGATGACTAAAAATGGAAATCATTGTGGCAAAAGGAGAAATTGCAAGTTTTGTGCAATTTCTTCTTTTGTCACTATGTTTTCAAAAAACCGTCTGCTGCAGAGGCGTCAAAAAGCGTCTATGTTGGGGAATGGGTTAAATAAACAACATGGCTTATCTTATCGCCATATTCCTTGTTTGAGACTGACACAGTATGGTCTGTAGAGATCGTTGAGAAATCCTGAAGGAGGAAAGCATTGTCGATTTATTTTGTTGTTATATATTTTATGAAGCGGTTTCGGTGTATATTTAGTGTGGATGATTCCTGTAAATAATTATAACACACCCAGTTCAACAGTCATACACCATTTATTGGTAATGCAAACATATAAAAATCATTGGGGAAAAGAATCATAACTCGCTTGGCTAAGAGAGGTTAACCGGTGGCAACAAATACTAAGGCAATGAAAATAGCTTTCACTCTATAATATATATTCATCAGTTAACTTAAAACAGACGATTAGAACTAAATTATCATGCAGATTTTATTGACAATTCTATTGAAAGAATAAAAATATAATAGTATAAGAAGTTATCTCATGTGAGTCACTTAATCAGAATGCTAATCTATTAACATCAGTCAGACACATTCTTCCAGGTGTTGTGAGTTCGAATTCCGGCTCGGCCAACTTTCTTTCCGACATTTGACAAAGGTCAATGCGACATTCGTCTTACACTTATGGGCTAAGTCTATGTGGAAAAGCAGCCAGTTGCTTGGGAAGAATTGGCCGTCGTGATATAACTGGGAAATTGTTCAAAACGGCGTTAAATCCCAATCAATCAATCTTCACGTTCTAAACAAACAGTACTGTAGCAAATCACTATGCGTGGTTACCGTATACAATATATAATCCTAATACTAACTGATATTTAAATGAACATGTTGAGAATAGAATTTCCATTCGTGATTTTTTACATTTACAATCATTGTCAAATTGAGTGAAGTCCTTTAAACAGTTGTATAGGTACTGATCAACAAGATATAATTCAAGTACGCTGCAAATCTAATATTCAACATTTTAAACAGGAAACAGTGAAGAAAAATATAAAACACAACATACTCTGTAAATAATATAACACACACCTAGTTCAAAAAAAGGCTTACTCCATGTGTTTGTAATGCAAACATTTTAATGATGACTGACGACTGGGAAGTGTCCTTTTTATAGTTTCCCAGGAGATTTCTTGTTGAGATAATGCTTTCTCAAAAGGCTTCAATTTGAATGCAACTGTCTTTAGGGCAGATTGAGTCTGGACACACAATAGAGAGTCCAATCAGTCGCAAAGATGTTAATTCTAAACAAGTTCACAGTTTTTATAATAATTAGAATGGTATGCAAGATATGTATCTGTTGTCAGCCCATTTGACTTACATTAAACAGGAAACTAACAGATGCCTATGGGGAAAATTTGGAGAGCAATAGCTTATCCCTATATCCATGACACAGTTTGAATTAAAGTGTTAACCTGTAAAATATACATTATTATTTTTATTTCATTTATTAATATTTTATTATATTTATTTCTATGTTGTATGCACAAATTTGGGATTATTATATCATTATATATATATTAACATTTTAAAAGTATATGAGCTGTACCACGAAACAGTGGTATTTGCCTCAGGGTTCGGACGAGCCTGTGCAGACGTATTCTGGCGAACCTTTAGCAGACGACTTTTGAAAACATTGCGGTAAAAGGAGAAATTGCTCAAAACGAGCAATTTCTCCTTTTCTCACATGTTTTCAACTTTATTCAATAATTGATCTTTTCATTTATAAAGACATTCCATTTGTTTATCTAATTGTCTTGAAGTCGTCTGCTGCATATTGGTTGAATGTTGGAAAGGGTTAAAAAGAAACAACAGAAGTTCCACTTGAAGAAATACTGGGAGTGTTACCTATCAGTTTGACGTGCTGATTATTGACGTCATTTACTTCCGATACTGTTCGGTAATTTCCGTCTCTATTAATTAGGACGTCCGTACTTGACGTTGTTCCCTAGCGATAAAGGTTACGTCATTAACAGTTGTATTAACCGGTATGGTAAACGGGGAATTACAGAAAATCTTGGAACTGATATTCTTAACAAAGAGGTTCATTTAACATGTCATTTGATGCTACATATTAAACATGTAAGTATTTAGAAGTTATCTGGTTGGCCTAGATTTAAAAGTTGGAGTACTGGAGAGTTTTTGTGTTGCTGTTGTGATATTAGGAATTGATCTATCAACACATGTCGTACATATTCTATGGTTCGATTTGTAAAGGTCAAATCAATGCATATAGCAATATATCCAGACAAGGCATCTCAAGATGTGAACGTATGTTTACTTATGAACATCACTTTCCAATCGTTGATGATATTTATTTGTTTGTTTTTTAAGGTTTTTACGTCATTCTGAACATAATTAGCAAAACTGAAGTGTCTGCCCTGTGCGGCAGGCTTAGGCTGATCAGGGTCGATAGTTTACGCAATGTTGGTTTTCTCGTAATTCAGTTCATATGATGCACAACAAGCAAGGAATATCATAAAGGGTGACCAGAGGGGTATTTCTACAAACAGACTTGAAAATCGGCTTCATACTTTTATACCAGAAGAAAAATGTTCGCATTACCTATATAATGCAAAAAAAGTCTTGCCCAACAGTGGCCATGTTTTTCACCAATTAACATGTTTTGAAGGAATCCGATAGAGGGTCAAGGAAGAGTTCTACACAATTATTCGAAAATTTCTTTCATACTTTCGACGGAGAAGATTTTCAAGTGTTTTACTAAAGCGAGTTAAAGCAGAACTGTCCTTCTCCTAGCGGCCATGGTTTTTTGTATCAATTAATATATGGTTTGAATGAATCTCAAGGTCATCCAAGGATCATTTCCACAAAATCCTTTGCAAATCCAGATCATATGTATATACTTTCGATATTTAAGATTGTTTAAGTGTTCACTAAAGACATATCAGGAAAACTAGCCTCGTCCACTGTCGGACATGTTTTTGCCAATCAACATGATCTGGCCCCGGAACTATAAAACTCGAAACGTACTTCAAAAGTTTTATAGTTCCGGCGTTTCATGCTCGGTGCTCAAGTTGAGCATGGAAAACGTTTTCTGAGCATGGAGCACGTTTTAAAAGTTTTATAGTTCCGGGGCCTGATAGAGGGACACATAAGGAACATTTCTACAAAATTATTAGAAAATCGGCCAAACCAGTTTAGGAGAACATTTTATGTTTTTTCTGCCATGGAAACCACAATTTGAATCGATCCAAAAGAGTTGTAGAAACTAAGAAGAGGACATTGAGAGGATGCTTCCTATGAAGTTTCAGATTCGACGTCATTTGTGTCACATTGTTTTAACAAGTTGTCTACTGCAGAGGCTTCTTAAAGGATTTGTATCTGGGAAAGGGTCCATGTTCTTTAAACCTTTCCCTCATATAGGCTTTCCGACACCTGCAGCAGACACATTTTGGAAAGCATTGTGCCAAAAGAAGAAATTGCTCAAAACAAGCAATTTCTCCCATTAACACCATGTTTTCAACTCTATTCAATTATTTTACTTTCATTGTAAGGGAGTTTTTGAAAAAAATCTGATAAGTTTTCAAAGTCATCTGCTTCAGATTTGTTGTATGTGGGAAAGGGTTAATCCTTTATTTACCTACATTGCAAAAACTCTCAAAAGATTGATCTCATTGAAATAATTGTTTTACATTTGTTTACTTGAAACAAACAAATAAGGTGTTTTCCTAAGGTATATAGGAATACAGGAGATTTCACACAGCCAGCACATCACTCTGTATTTCATGACTAAGTTGTGTTTGTAAGTCACTGAGTTTTTTCTTCAACACTGACAGAGCTGTGAAGAGGATGTTTTCTGGTTTAAGGGACCCGCATGTTTCAACATTGTAGAAGAATTTCTGTGGTTTATCTGACGGGTCAAAAGGTGCTTCATCTGCAAGAAAAGTAGTTTAATATATAGTATTGTACATAACCATTACATTTTTGTAATTGTTTTCTTTACTTTTTAATTAACCCTTTCCCTCATATAGGCGCTTTCTGACGTCTCTGCAGCAGACAAAAACATAGACATCATATATGACCTGAACATACACTGTATGATGTAAACCTGTGGCTTTTTGAAGACTTCAGGTTATTGATTAGTGAACAGTGTAGATCTATATCAGGCTGCATGGAGCTGCAGAGTGATCGAGATATATACATTTTTTCACAAAAGCCCTGTAGTTTTTTTTGTTGCAGGTCAACCATTTATTAAAGATAATATAACAATGATAATGCTAAACAGAAGAATACAATAGTTTAAAAATATATATATGCGATGTCTTCTTTTCCAATTAATATTGATATGGCAGAAAACTAAAATGTGTCAGTTTTGAGTCCAGAGTATTGGACCCTTTCCCACATACCAATCAATTTTGATCCATCTCCAGCAGGTAACTCTTTGAAAACATTGTGGCAAAGATAGATATAGTTTATATTGAACAATTCTTCCTTTTGCCACAATCATGAATGCTTCTCAACTCCATTGAATAATTATGCTTTCATTTTAAGGAGATTTTTCATATTAGTCCAGTTGGTTTCGAAGTATTATCATTTAATTGAGTTGAAAACTTTGTGACAAAAGGAGAAATTGTTCATAATGAAGCAAAAAATCTTCTTTCAACAATGCTTTTTCATCTCGACTGAATAATTATATTTTCATTACCCGTTAATAGAGATTTTTCAATGGTTGTAAACTTGTAGTGCTGATTTTAAAGTCGTCTGCAGACGATTTCTTGTATGTCTATTGTTTCTTAGTCAAAAAAGGGGCATTACTAAATCATTATTATTAAAGCCAGAGTTATGTGACTTGGCATAGACTTGCATATTGTTTCTTAGGAACATGTGTACAAAGAAACTTTTAAACATGTTGAAAGATTCTTGAGATATGGGCAAGGTTAAACTATTTGTATGAATTTCTATTAAAAGTCTAAAAATAAAAGGGGCATAAATGAATACCGGTAAATATAAAGCCCAAGTTATATGACTTAGTATAGACATGTAAATTGTTTCTAGGAACAACATGTGTACCAATTTTCATTTGAATATGTGTAACTGTTTTTGGGTAAGCTAAGGTAAGGTTTTGTGAAGACAATGCAAACAATGAAGTAAACAATGACGCCAAGTTGAAAAACTTAACCCTTTCCCTCATACTACAATTCTGCAGCAGACGACTTTAAACATATTTTGTCAAAAATAGAAAATCTCTATAATTAAATGGATAAGCTATGACTTAAAGTGGAAAACATTGTGGCAAAAGGAGAAATTGCACGTTTTGTCACTATGATTTCAAAAAGCCGTCTGCTGCAGAGGCGTCAGAAAGCGTCTATACGAGGGAAAGGGTTAACAAGCTAAATATGATAATCCTAAATTATGTCTTTTTTACTTACACTCATCTTCCTCCAGTTCTGAATATTCACTCTTTGGCCTAGAAATAAAAATCACAAGGTTATTTAACCTATTTCCACATATATACAGGTGCTTTATGTCGCCTCTACAGACGACTCCTTCTGAAAACTTTCAGCTTTTTTCAGTACCGGTAATAATACCTTCATTTTTAGAGGTTTTCTGGGGTTTTTAACTAGATATTTTTTTTAAGTCGTCTGCTGCTGATTTGTTGTATGTGGGAATGAGTTAAATCTATAACCAAATTCTACCCTAATACATCTAAGTTGTACATCTTTACCACAACCTTATTTTGAATACATTTCCAAAATGTTTTTATGTATAATTCAATAGAGTGAAAAAATAATCTTGATGCAGCAGTTTTTTCCCCGCCGAAGATGTCAAACAAATATCATTATGGTAAAGCATTAAACAACTTGCCTTAATAAGTAACACTTTCCAGAACACTGCTGATTATGTAAAGCTTTATACCAGGTGAGTATTTAACAAAGCTGCCATTTCAGATCTGAGTTATTAGTAAAATAAACTATCAAGCATAAGAAAGAGAGAATGTATTAAATTTTGTAATTGAACTTGCTCCTATAAAATGATGAATATCTTTAATTTAACCCTTTCCCTCATACAGATGCTTTTTGACGCCTCTGCAGTAGATGACATTTTGAAAACATAGTGACAAAAGGAGAAATTGCACAAAACGTACAATTTTTCCTTTTGACACATGTTTTTTCGCTTTTAGTCACGAGTTATTCATCCAATTATAGAGATTTTCTATTTTTGGACAAAATATATTCAATGTTGTCAGCTGTAGAATTGTCATATGAGGGAAAGGGTTAAAGATTTCACATAGACAACAATTCTGAAGCAGACAAGCTGAGTCACTTTTTATAAGCATTTAGTCAAAATATGGAAACTTTCTAAAGAGAAAATAACAATTATTGAATAAAAGTGAAAACATTTTAGCAAAAGGAGAAATTGCTCTTAAGCAATTTCTCTTTTTTCTACTATGTTTTCAAAAGGCATCTGCTGCAGGGGCTTCAAAATGCATCTGACTGGGTTAAATATGGTAAAATACACCCCTTACTTAATACAGAAACTATTTGACATCTTTGCAACAGGTAAAATATGAAAACATTGTGTGAAAAGGAGCAAATTGTACCTAATTCTCTATCTCAAAGATTTCCAATAATGTTTTCAACCCTTCATAAAAAAATATTTCTAGCATGTCTAAGGGGTCTATGTTTTTGTTGGATGCCCTCAATTTGAAAGGTTTTAACCCTTTCCCTCTCGTCGACACATTCTAACGCCTCTGCAAAAGACTACTTTTGACAACATTGTGGCAAAAAGGGAAATTGCTCAAAACGAGCAATTTCTCCTTTTGCCACAATGTTTTCAACTCTATTTTATAATTTATATCTCATTTATGTAAATTTATCACGTTTGTAACAATATGATTTCAAAGTCGTCTGCTGCATAAAAAATTATATTTATGTGGGAAAGGGTTAAGATTGGCATATACGGTTGATTGATTGATTGATTGGGGTTTAACGCCACTTTCAACAATTTTTCAGTCATATCACGACCGCCAGTTCACATACTCATGTTTCTCGGCTTTCTCACACCAGTACTTCATACAACATTCTTTCTAAGCAAGGCATATTAGGTAAAGGGTTTATCTTAAATACAGCCGTAACTCACCATTCCTCTGGTTTAGGGTACATTGTATGCCTTAGAGCATTGTCTGGGTCGTATTCAAATGCCACGCCACATGTAGGGTTCCATTTGGCATGTTCTTTCGCAAAACCTTTACGAGCAAATGCACGAATTTTCACCTCCTGGCCCTTTCTTAACTTCACAATCAAAATGTCTGCAAAATTGAGAACAAAACATATTTAACCCTTAACCCTGATCTATAAGTTATAACCTTTGGTTGATTTATTTGGTTTTAACCCTTTCCCTCATATAGACGCTTTCTAAAGCCTCTGCAGCAGACGGCTTTTAAGAAAAAAAAAATTGTAACAAAAAAAGAAATTGCTCAAAACAAGCAATTTCTCCTTTTGCCACAATGTTTTCCACTTTTAATCATAGCTTATCCATTTAACTATAGAGATTTTCCATTTTTTGACAAAATATGTTCAAAGTGGTCTGCTGCACAGATTTGTCGTATGAGGGAAAGGGTTAATATTAGGTTTTCAAAAAACTTGATATTTTAGTTAGTAACAAGTTAACCAACCCATGTGTAACCTTGTTTAGTACTTAACCCTTTTCCAACACACATGAAATCTGCAGCAGACGACTTTGACCAAAGTCATCTGCTGCTATTGCGTCAAAATGTGTCTGCAGGTGGGAAAGGGTTAAAGAAAGCCGAAACACTTACATGTATTACCATTTTCCCTGATATAGACCAGATTTGACGCCTTTACAGCAGAGGACTTTTGAAAACATTGTGGAAAAAGGGACAAATCGATCATCATGAGCAATGTACCATTACCGGTATCTCAAATGTTATATTACAACATTTTTCCTCAGTTAAATTGTTTAATATGTATACAATATCATTACCATCTGTTTCTTCATATTCACTTGCTTCCTCTTTGTTTCTGGACGTTACCTGCAAATATAAAACATCTTTGAAGAAGACAGTTGTGCAGTGTCTGCCTCTCATACCAAAGGTCCCTTGTTCGCCTGGGGATTTTCTCCACACAAATGACGCAATAACTGCTAACCCTTTCCCTCATGTAGACGCTTTCTGACGCCTCTGCAGCAGATGGCTATTTGAAAACATAGTGACAAAAGAAGAAATTGCACAAAACTTGCAATTTCTCCTTTTGCCACCATGTTTTCCACTTTTAGTCATAAGTTAGCCATTTAATTATGTTTTGACAAAATATGTTCAAAGTCGTCTGCTGCAGATTTGTTGTATGGGGGAAAGGGTTAAGATGCTCTCCATGTGATACAGAAGTTTCCACATCTGGGATATCAATCAATGACCAATTCTATGATTAATTGATCGTTTGGTGTTTACGCCGCCTTATATTACTGCATTTCCCCGATAAGTTACAAGTACTACTGGTCCATTTACCTTGATACCAGCCAGTCAGTCGTGAACTGTGACCATCCGCTCTTGAGGCGGACGCTCGACCATTACACAACCAAGGCAGTGCATGTTCTATAATAATTTAGACAACAACGTTGAGTTGAGCAGCATGGAGTGTAAAGCCTGGTTTGGTGTTTAGGCCTTTCCCTCATACAACAACCCTGCAGCAGACAGCCTCTTTAATTGAATGGATAACTTAAGACTAAAAGTGGAAAACATTGTGGCAAAAGGAAGAAATTGTTCATTTTGAGCAATTTCTTCTTTTGTCACTGTTTTCAAAAAGCTGTCTGCAACAGAGGCATCTGAGCGTGTCTATATGAGGGAAAGGGTTAAGGCTATGATTATCTAATCTATTACACTAACTCTAATTGGCAAATGTCTAAATGTAAATACAACCATCAAGGAGAAGAATTAATATAAGAACATTTCGCTTGTTTTCTAATTCATTCAACTACAACTCTGTTTGTTTGTTTGTTTGGAGTTTAACGCCGTTTTAACAGCTTTGGTCATATCACGGCGGTCAGTGCACCTAC
>JAUELF010080541.1:0-16140 GCA_031471495.1 Clinocardium nuttallii | reverse complement strand
TGGCCAAAACTGTACTAACAGTGTCCGCTCTCTAAGTTTGGCTGATGTACAACCAATTATCACTATACTTGGTCTCAGAAAAACAGGACGGGCGTATTTTGTGACAATTTGGTGCTCTTGTTGATATGTGTATTCCTCGATGTACTAGGCAACCATTCTAACTAAAAGTGATCAATACACCATGAGAGTAGCTTATTGATGTGTATTCCTAGATGTACTGGCAACCATTCTAACTAAAATTGATCGAAAAACCATGAGAGTAGCTTATTGATATGTGTATTCCTAGATGTACTAGGCAACCATTCTAACTAAAAGTGATCGATACACCATGAGAGTAGCTTATTGATATGTGTATTCCTAGTTGTACTAGGCAACCATTCTAACAACAATAGTGATCAATTCTCCACAACAGTAGCTTATTGATATGTGTATTCCTTGGTGTTCTGGCAACCATTCTCACAACACAAGTGATTGATAATGTATTCTTAATTTCCTGGCAAACATTCTTACTATAAAAGTGCTTGGTACACAGCCACAAAAAAGAGAGACATTCACTTTCTCTGAAATTTCTTCTTTTTCCACAATATTTCACAAATCGGAGGTTTCTTATGTTACTGGATACTTACTGATCAGTTGTAAAAAAAGCATATTAAGAAATGTAACACCAAGATCAATGATAGAATATCTTTAAAGAATAATGTAGTAAATGTTAGGTATATAGTACTTCGTCCTTACTCCCTTTGCCACAGGTAGACACTTTCCGATGTGCTGAGCCTCAGTTGCAATGCAGTCTGTCAATTCAAGGATTGTGAGTTCAAACCTCAGCTTGGTCAACATTTTTTCCTAAATTTGACAAAAGTCAATGTAACACTAGCATCTTTCGTCTTAGCCAATGGGCTAACAGTCTGTGCGAAAAAGAAGCCAGTTGCTTGAAAGTCTGTTGTGTTGAGTACTGGTGTAGAAAAGTCAGGAAATACTTGAAAATTGAATTAAACCCTATCAAACACAAACAGTTTCTGCAACAGACGAGCTGTGACAAAACTTAAAAAGTGTTGAAAGCGGCTAAAACACCATGCAAAATCAAACTTGGGGTTCCCACCAAAAACGACACATACTGCAATTACTTTGGTTTGTGCAAATTTCCTTCATCATATTCCTTTCTAGTCTGCAAACACATTTTGGTTAAAGAGATTGCCCAATTTGTTTGTCTATATGTTTTCAAGCGGTCGGCTAAAGAACTCATGTATGAGGAAAAGGGTTAAGGAGACACTTTTGTATGCCTCGCTGTGCCTTTTGGACACTTGGGAAAAGGAGTAATTGCTTTGACCCATATATCAACATTTAAGTTTGTTATACCTTAGAAATTTCCATATTAGGTTGACAAATGATACCCTTTTGAATAAAGACCTTTCATCCTCCTTTAAAATATTGCGGCATTTTGGTCCTTGAGAGCATATTCCAGGTTCTTCAATCCTTTACCACATACAGTGCACAACTCTTCAAACCACGACTTTGAAAACAACTATTGAACAATATGGCAAATCTCTATAAGTGAAGGTTACTAAATATATTGGTATTGGTTCTTCCTATTTTGGATAAACAAACAAATCTTTAAATGGTGATGCCGATTATCACGATCTCATGGAAAATAGTGTTCATAAGTAATTTACGAGCCCTACCGTCATATGCAAATAAAATAAAATCGTCATCTGTTAAAGCATAACAATTAAATCCATGACATATTTGAGGACAGGTACAAAAATTAATTGACTGGTCCTTATTAAAGTACTTCCAATGAAAAATCAATAATTTACGGGATATCATTTATGAGTCCTTTCCTGCCATTTCCATGGTTGGCTACAGTTAAACTGGTTGCCTAGAACTTTCCAAGATATCTGTATTGCGTGAAATTGCGATTCATTCGCAAAACCTAATTTGAGAAAAAATGAATTTCCTTTAATGATAGTTGCCAATTTGTCCTAATATTTGCTTTCTTGCTTTCATCATAAGAGCAAAAAAATGTCATAAGAGCTTCTGTGTTAAAATAATGAAAGGTAAATTTTGTGTCATCTGCATGGAAGCATTATGGGTTCTCTTACAGGATGGGATACAATCAAATGTCTTAAATGGTAAAACACTATTTTCAGTTATGTTTTGATTCATTTTAAAAATAGAAAGCGTTCCTTTATCAAGAAGGTATCATCTTATTTTTCTAGGAAATGATAAAATGTTTTATTCTTAAATTTTCTTTTCATCCAATGAAAACATATGCATATCAAATTGATTGCGCAATTAATATTTTGTGGAAACATTATATAGCTAATTACATACTTATGGACAGGAAGAAAGTGCCGGCTACACCGTCGATTTGTTTACCAGTACAGATATTGAATTGAGGTGAAAACATTGAGGCACTTCTGCAGATGCATCTATATGTTGAGAAGGGTTAATGTTCATTGGCATATTGTTAAGAAATATTCCTTTAGAATTGTGTAAAAGTAAAGTTTTGGGAAAACTTGTTATGTGTAATCATCTTGCTGTTTGAACATGATTATTCCTTATTAATTGTTCATAAGTTAGGACATTTTGAGAGAAATCTGCAAAGAAAACAATGTCAGAGGACAACATACTTAAATCTGCTTCAGTGACATTAACCCTTTCCAACAAACAACAAATCTGCAACAGACGACTTTGAAACCATCATAGCAAAAACATGGAAGATGTCTTTAAATGAAAGTTTATTAAGTGAATACTGTTGAAAACATTGTGGCAAAAGGAGAAATTGCTCATTTTGAGCAATTTCTACTTTTGTCATCATGTTTTCAAAATGCTGTATGCTGCTGAGGCTTCAAAAAGCGTCTATATGTTGGAAATGGTTAAAAGTCTTCAGTCACATGAAAGAGAGAAGCCATGAATGGTAGTTATGAACAAAAAGGCTTCAATTGGGACAAAGAAGGTGGCAGCACTTCTCACATTTCTTCGAGAAAAGACATATGGACGGTTGAGGAATTAAACTGTGCCAGAAATAACATTGGAAAAATCATATGATGAGTTGTGTTGGTTATTAAATGGACTCTTATCGCCGAAACCGCTAGTCATTGGTGTCAGGAGACAAGCAGTACTGGTAACTTACAAGGCGAACACCTTAAGTCTCGTTTCATAAATAAATGCTTTTCTACAAACAACAAATCTGCAGCAGACAACTTTGAAAGGGTATAAACAAAATATGAAAATAACCCAATATATGAGCAATTGCGGTATTTGCAGATTTCTGCAGCTTTCATAAACATGCAGGCTGGTGAAAGTACATTACAGACGTTGACTGCGCTTAACCTGAATTTAATATTTTACTCCAGGTAGCCTGGTGGTTGCATCCGCTTTTGGAACAGAAAGCCAAAAGGTTTTTTTTATCCAAGTGCCATCAGTGGTGTCCATTCTGATATGGCTAGTTCATGAGGCATCATCTTTTCAAATAATTATGCTGAGTGCCTCTATTCCTGGTTTAATTTAACATCCGAAAACCAGCATAACGTTAAACTCATAGTATTGTGAGAATTAATTGACTGCAGACTATGACTTGGTAGAAACATTGTTTTTGTGAATCTACATCATGAGACTAGACACGATACCTTTGTAAATATTCTGATTAACCTAGTCTGTCTATGTAAACCTGCTTCCCATAGAAAACGACTAGACGCTGTACCTTTGTAAATATTATGATTACCAAGTCTGTCTATGTAAACCTGCTTCCCATAGAAAACGACTAGATGCTGTACTTTTGTAAATATTCTGATTACCAAGTCTCTTGATGTAAATCCACTTTACTCGGTAATTGACTAGACACTGTACCTTTGTAATTGTTCTGATTACCTAGTCTCTCAATGTAAACCTGCTTAATATAGAAAATGACTAGACACTGTACCTTTGTAAATCTACTTCACCAGGTAAATGACTAGACACTACCATTATGTATGTTCTGATTACAAAGTCTGTCTATGTAAATCTACTTCACCAGGTAAATGACTAGACACTACCTTTGTGAATGTTCTGATTACCAAGTCTGTCTATGTAAATCTACTTCACCAGGTAAATGACTAGACACTTACCTTTATGTATGTTCAGATTACCGTGTCTCTCAATGTAAATCCACTTCACCAGTAAATTACTGGAAACTGTACCTCTGTGAATATTCTGATTACCAGGCCTGTCTATGTAAATCAACTTCACTGGTAAATGACTAGACACTGTACCTTTGTAAATGTTCTGATTACCAAGTCTCTCGATGTAAATCCACTTCACCCGGTTAATGACTAGACACTGTACCTTTGTAAATGTTCTGATTACCAAGTCTCTCGATGTAAATCCACTTCACCCGGTAAATGACTAGACACTACCTTTGTGAATGTTCAAATTAGCATGTCTCTCGATGTAAATCCACTTCAGTTAAGTATATTCACAAGTTCTAGTTGATGGCTTTCTGTATTTCGAAAATGTATTCTGGGGCGTGTCCACACATGAAATTATCACATATACACTCATACTGTTGAATGGCCACCACACATGAATAAATTATATGAAAATCAGCCCTAAAGTTTGACAACGTTTATAACTATCATTTACACGGTAATAATTGACGTTTCAAATAAAATCCATCAATTGAGAAATGAGCGCAATCGGATATTAACCCTTTCCCTCATACGACAATCCTGCAGCAGACGACTTGAACATATTTTGTCAAAAAATAGAAAATCTCTATAAGTGAATGGATAACCTATGACTTAAAGTGGAAAACATTGTGGCAAAAGGAGAAATTGCACGTTTTGCAAGGTTTCAGCTATAGGTCAGAGATACCATCAGGAGATGATAGGATGCCATGGACAGAGCATAGAGGATTATAATTCAACAATACGGCTATCAGCTTACATAAACTTTACTCTCTGGCGTACTTGAGCAGGCAATAGAAGGATGATACCAAGTAGCTGTGTTTGGAGAATAAGGTGAGTTTTCCCAAATCCTCTAGGACAGTACACTGGGTTCATTCCTAATAGATTTATATGATTTATCCTTTTCCTGAAACGACTACAGTATCCTGTTTGAAAACAGTCTTCTATTGTATCTGCTCCATACATCTTTCATGATTGTGTAAGCTTTTGCAAAAACTTCCATTTTTAGATCACATGAGCTGGCTCATTGTGATATTTTCTTACTAATCACTCTCTGTCCATCATTGTAACTTTTGATCTCCTCCTAAATAATAACAATTGACCCACTTTAACCAAACTTCACAGGCTGATAATGTCTAAATGTTCCAAATGTCCTTTACTGATAAGCTTTTTCATTTACAGTGTCCAATCCGTGAAGTTTCATTCCCACTCTAATACTATATTATCAGTAACTCCTCTGCTACTATACAACCTCTCTGGTGATAGATTTCTGGCAATTCCGTGTCCCACATACAACAAATCTGCAGCAGACAACTTTGAAAACATAGTGACAAAAACCTGAAAAATCTCCATAAAAGATATGTAGCTTAATTGAGGTCTGCTTAATTGTTAGACAAATTGGATACATTAATTGTGCACAAAGAAGAAATTGCTTGTTTTGAGCAATTTCTTCTTTTGCTGACATATTTTCCATAGTTGTCTGCTGAAGAAGCGTCAGAAAGCGTCTATATGTTGGAAGGCTTAAGACCATTAACCCTTTCCCACATACAACAAATCTGCAGCAGAAGTCTTTGAAAACATAGTTACAAAAATCTGAAAAATCTACATTAAAGATAGCTTAATTGTTAAATAATGATGAAAATATTGTGGCAAAAGGAGAAATTGCTCATGATGTTTTCCAAAGTCATTTGCTGCTATTACATCAAAATGCCTCTGCAGGTTGGAAAGGGTTAAACGGTTGAGTATCCCGCACTTGGTTAATTTATGTAGTCTTCGAGCAAGGTACTTCATAATGTATTAAAAGGATGCATAGTAATAGATATTCCTTAAATAGATCAAATCAGACAGATTTGTTTTTACTACGAAATGTACATTAAAACTGCATGCATGGTTTTATAATATTTCTGTTTATTGATATGGTCAGGTATATCTATGAATTGACAAGTTCAAAATAACTTAATGAATTATACAATTTATTCTAAATCTTTAATAAGCTACAAATGAACAATATAATGACAGAGTCTATAAAGAAATGATATAATTGCCGAGAAATGCAATACTCTATGTATGGATATGAATGACCTTTGAAAACTTAAACCACATTCCTCATAGAAATCTCTGAAGGACTTGCCACAAATATGGTATATATATACATCTTATTTACCCCACTTCAGCAGACCACTTATGAAAACATTGTTTTCAACTTTATTCAATAATCATACTTCCATTCATACATATTTTTAAAGTTGTCTGCTGCAGATTTGTTGTATGTGGGAACAAAACCAAGCTCTAAATTATGTTGAGTCATGTAACTGACTGAGTCTATTACATCTGATGTTAAAATCCTCTTATGGTGGAAAGCTGTCATTTATACCAGTTAAATGGTCATAATAGAAAAATGCTGAACATTTTCTACAATAGAAACATGGTATGAGGTACACTTGTATATATATATATGTATATATATATACATATATATACAAGTACACTACATTAACTATAATTAAAAATATTTGTACAACATAATATTAATCTATCAAAATTACAAAATGGATTTATTTTTCTCCTTTTCAAGTTAATAAAGTGAACACATAAACATCTACTAACCATTATGAACATTAGTTAATTACTCATTCCAATGTTCAGACTGTTTATCTCTGTAAGCATCTGAATAAAACAATGGAAGCCTTCAGAAATAAAATAATAATATGAGACACTATTACCCTTTCCCTCATACGACAATTCTGCAGCAGATGACTTTGAACGTATTTTGTCAAAATATAAATAAATCTCCATAATTGAATGGATAACCTATGACAAAAAGTGGAAAACATTGTGGCAAAAGGAGAAATTGCATGTTTTGTGCAATTGTTCTTTTGTCACTATGTTTTCAAAAAGCCATCTGCTGCAGATGCGTCAGAAAGCGTCTATATGAGGGAAACGGATGAAGTTAACAACATCAGTAAACTCAAGTAATTGGTAAGTTATCATGACAACTATTATTTATTACTGATGTGTTATTTGGTCCTTCATCTATAGAATCAAATGCTGGTAAGTTATGGCTGCAATGTGTTGATGATGTGCTATTTGATTGGCTAGGATGTGCTATTTGATTTGGCTAGTTGTGGTGGCTCTTTTTACCATAGCCATGCTCTTTGATTTGTAGGATTTGGACTGAAATCAATGTAAATGTGCTTGTAAACGGTTCCAATGTTTGTGTGCATGAGGCAATGTGACAGGATTGGACCTGTCATTTGGCTCTCTTGAACTAATATCTTGCAGAAATAGACGGGTAATAACTAAAACAATGTAAAAGAAAACTTTGCCTTCAGTTTTGGTGTAGCCTGAGCCTCTTGGCAGGGTGACACATAGGGACCTCACTCTTCTCTATTGTTTATCTTTCATGCTGTGACTAATTGACAGGCGACACACATGTTCCTGCTAATAACACCTCATACTTGCAATGGTCCAGATAATAAGGGGTATTCAGCTCTTTTCCCCACAATATCTCTCTTATTATTCAACCAAACCCTATGATGTGGGTACTCGAAAGAATTATCTATGTGAGACAATTATTTTGAGTACCCACATCATAGGGTTCCATGGTCAAATACAGAGTTTTAGATCATGCAAAAGGCCCCTTAATTATCTAGAGCTCTTAACTCATATTGTTTGGATGCCTACACCCTGGGGATGCAACAGTGACTTGCCTTCAGGGTGTAGGAATATCTGAAATTTGACAGCAACCCATAATTTCTTTTGAGCCTACAATACCTGTATGCCTATGTTCTGGGAGCAATGTCACCCTCTCTGACTGGTTGTTAGGAGAAGCACATTTACATTGGCATGACTCTTATGTTAACCCTGTACATGTATTTGATACAGACTAATATGTAGCTAACAACTTTTTGAAACAATTGTGGTAAAAGGAGAAATTGCTAAAAAAAATCAGCAATTTCTCCTATATACCCACAATGGTAAGCAGAGGAATCTTTTAAGTGTCATTACTGGTCTCTAAAATCAAAAGGACTGGCTATGGAATAAAGGAATGAATGGAATGCAAGGCAGAAGACAGAATCTTTGAACTTTTGTTTGTTTGAGCTGTGGGTTTGAATATAGTACTTTCAATGATTTTTAAGAAAATCCTGAAGTATTTTAAGAGTTTGAAAACGAAAGTCACATATTTGATATAAAAATAAAATAATTCATAGAAATTATAATTTCATTAGGTCATACTATAAAGCATCATCTTGTTAAGAGGATTCTTTTCAGAACCCACCATATAGCAATTCATTGATCAATAAAAGGGAATTGGAAAAAACACCTGAACATGAAGAAAATCTTACCCCTTTCACTCATACAACAAATCTGCAGCAGACGACTTTGAAATCATTTTGGCTAACATTTGGAAGCTCTCTAAACATGAAACAACAATTAATGAACACTAAGGTTGGAATTGTTGTCGCAAATGGAGAAATTGCTCATTGTGAGCAATTTCTCCTTTTGCTTCAAGTTTTTCTTAAGTTGTCTGCCCAAGAGGCATCAGAAAGTGTCTACATGTGTGAAAGGTGATGAAAAAGGTCGGGTCAATATTGTTGAATAATACAATTCGAAACTCTAAAGCTCTTGTTAGATCATCTGTAGTATATATGAACCCATGCTCTCTCTGTCTTCTGCCATAAACAAAACTAAGGCTTTAGAAGATGGCTTTGATGGCTTGTTTCTAATTGAAAAACAATCTTACTTAACCTAGTTGTACATCATCATTATAATGTTATCTTGTTCTACAAAAAGATTGTCTGTGTAAATTTAACTTTTTTATGATGATTGAATTTATAACAAGGTCAGAAAACTACTTTGTTATGTATCCATAATTTACTATTATCTGTCATTTAATGTAAGTTTGGTGTTTAAGATCCAAATATAAAATTTCACTTTTGATTCTACCAAAGTATTGAACCTTTCCCACATGCAACAAATCTGCAGCAGACGACTTTGAAAACATCTAGGCAAAAACACAGGAATAAATCTGAACAATGAATGTATGATTAATAAATAGAGTTTAAAACATAGTGGCTGAAAGAGAAATTGCTTGTTTATAAAATCTGAGCAAATTCATCTTTTGTGACCATGTTTTCAAAAGTCTTCTGCTGCAGAGGCGTCAGAAAACGACTATATGTGGCAAAAAGTATAATGTCTCAGTATTCTTTATAAGTTTGAATCTTCTACACAACAAAAATTACTGAAACTGTCTAAATTCCAAATAGTTTGGTTGAGTTTTAGAATTGATCAAAAATCAATTTCAATTTATATTTACAGCTTTCTTGTTTTATCATTTAGTCGATGTGGAGATTTTGAAGAGTAACTGAGACATATTGTCAATTTTAATGGCTTAAAGTCTTAAATGGATGTATTTGGGGAAAAAAGGGGGATTTGCTGTGATAAAAAAACATTACTTAGATAATTTGGGTCTTTTTGATAGAATTCTCTTCAACAACAGTTAAGCACCATTTGCATTGCTAAGTTTTTCTCCATTTTAAGATTCATTCATGTTTGTTGCATAGCCATTCTTGCTACAGAGACCTATTGAAATCTTTAACAGATGCCTTCTAAAATCAATGTGGGAAAAGGAGAAGTATGCTTCTTAAAAAGCTATACATCCTTTTCCTACAAAGTTTTCCAACCTGTATATGGATTGACTTGCTTATTTCAACTTGGTTCAAGTTAGCCTTCCCAAGTTTTAGAAGCAGACTAAAAGAAAACTTTATCTTTGCTTGGTACTTGGTGTATTTTTCCTTGAATCCAATTAGGACTTCTTCAATACTGTACAGATTTGACATTTTATAATAATCCAAAATGTTGTGCTTAAGTTTTCTTAACCCTTTGCCATCTGCAGACGCATTTTGGCGCAATAGCAGCAGACAACTTTTGAAATTTTTCAGGTTTTTGTCATTATGTTTTCAAAGTCGTGTGCAGCAGATTTTTTGGTATGTGGGAAAGGGTTAAGTTGTAAAGATCCTATTGTTTTGTTATATGATGACTTACACATTTATTAATGAGTGATAATGCCATATGCTGTGTTTTCAATGTGAATTTTTATTTTGATAAAATAAAATGTGAGAAAATGGTGTGTGTGTTACAAGTTTAACATTATAAAAGACAAAAAAGTTTGAACTTCTATGGTTAACCCTTCCATATCAATCAATTTCTGCCTCCTCAGTAGCAGCCAACCTTTGAAAACATTATGGCAAAACGAGAAATTGCTCTTAAAGATCTCTTAAAATCTGCAACAGACACTTGAAAGTATCTAGGCATACTGAGCAATTAAGGAAAGGGTTTAAGCTCTTCAAGTTTTGTCCTTGATTGTATAAATGCTATATCCATGGTACTGTAGGACATTCTTAACCCTTTCCCCCATTCAACAGCAGCAGACAACTTTGAACATAATTATGTTGTCAGGAAAATAGAAGGTTTCTACGATTGAATGGATAACCTATAGCTAAAAGTGGTAAATATTGCGGCAAAAGGAGAAATTGCTCGTTTTGAGCAATTTCTTATGTTGACAATATGTTTTCAAAAAGCTGTCTGCTACAGAGGCGTGAGAAAGCATCTATATGAAGGAAAGGGTTGAATACGTTATCCATATATCACCCTTTTAAGTGTTGAAACTTGAAATGCCATTTTTAAGCTTATCTGTGTTTCGAAGAAAACAAGTCGGGGTATTGTGATACCCTTAGTGCGTCTGATCGTTCTGATCGTCAACTGTGTCGTTAAAGAACTCACACAACTCAAAAACTGTTCAACATTTATAAATGAAACTTGGTGCACATGTTCCACTGAACTATTATAAATATGCATGTCTATACCAAGTCACATAACTCTGACTTCAATAATCATTCAGGGATATCCCTTTTTATACTTAGAAAAAAGCAGACGATCACGTTGGTGCTCCACTTGCGGCGCTCAATCTTGTTCGACACATTTAATCAATAGAAATAAACAAAAAAAAGAAATGGACATAATAATGTAATAATGCATTTCTGAGTTTTTTTATGATAACAGTTAGCCTTAGAATAACCCTTTCCCACATACAACAAATTTGCAGCAGACGACTTTGAAAACATAGTGACAAAAACCTGAAAAATCTCCATAAAAGAAAGCTTAAATTGTTAAATAAAGTTAAAAACATTGTGGCCAAAGGAGAAATTGCTTATCATGAGTAATTTTACCTTTGGCCACAATGTTTTCAAAAGTCGGCTGCTGCTTTTGCATCAAAATGGTGGGAAAGGGATAAGACAAAATGTTACATTGTGTCTGTAATTCCATTTTACACAACTGTACACCTAATATATTAGTTAATAAACTCATTGGAAAGGAGGTTAAATAACGGCTGCATGAAACATCGATTTTGTTCTATTTAATCTAGATCATGATTAAGTCACTCCTTGGCAGCAACAAGAAAATTAATTTGATAATCAGTAGCATGTATGCACTGAATAAGATTAATGTCAGATAAACCCTTTCCCACATACACGTACAAGTCTGCAGTAGACTTCTTTGAAAACTTCTAGGAAAATCTCTAAAAACAATATTTATTATTGATTAGTAATTTAATAATCTTAATGGCAGAGTTGAAAACATTTTGGCAAAAGACGAAATTTCTTATTACCAGCAAATGCTTCACAATTCATCTTCTTATTGAAAGGATTAAACCCACATACAACAAACCTTCAGCAAAATACTTTGAAAACATACCCAAAACAAATTGGAAACTCGATCCTTTGAATGAAATTGCAATAATTGAATAGAGTTAAAAACATGAGAAATTGCTTTTTTTATAGCAATTTCTTCTTTTGTCGACATGTTTTCAAAAAGCCATCTGCTATAGAGGCATCAGAAAGCGTCTATATGAGGGAAAGGGTTAAACCTTTCCCTGATACACAAGAATTGATGCTTTTGCAGTAACTGTCATTTGAAAACATGGGAAGAGAAAAAAACCGCCCATAATGTGAAGTATGATTCTTCTTTGCCCTTAATTAGTTTTCTTCCCCGATAACTACACATTTATAACAACTGCAATTGTATTATTTTGGAAGATTATTCATTAACCCTTTCCCTCATATAGACGCTTTCTGATGCCTCTGCAGCAGTCAGCTTTTTGAAAACAATGTTTTTCCACTTTTAGTCATAGGTTATCCATTCAAATATAGAGATTTACCATTTTTATGACACAATATGTTTAAAGTTGTCTGCTGCAGAATTGTCATATGAGGGAAAGAGTTAAAGAACAGTATGTCAGTTTGTATTTGAGTTGGTCTGCCATTGAATTTGTATTTTCAAAGTTTAACAGTAATTTCTATTAATTATATTAAGGGTTTTATATAGTCTTATCCATGAAAAGCTTTGTTATGAAAGCTTATAAAAAAGGTTTAGTAATATAATATCCCCTTTGAAATTTTGCCATTATGCATACATCAATACGTTTGAATTCAATAGGATTTTTCTATAATATATAATGTGTATTCAATATAGAGTGTAGGTATTATAAAATGTGCCAACTATTTTTGGCTGTTACACTACATGTATGACAAACAATAGTGCCAGTTATTTAACCCTTTCCCATATACAACAAATATGCAGCAGACTTTAGACTTATAATAGTGACAAAAACCTGAAAAATCTCCATAAAAGATAGTTTAATTGTTATATTAAGTTGAAAACATTGTTGCCAAAGGAGAAATTGCTCATCATGAGCAATTTCTCCTTTAGCCACAATTTTTTCAAAAGTCGTTGGCTGCTATTGCGACACAATGTGTCTATAGGTGGGAAAGGGTTAATGACCAAATAGGACCTGTTGATATAAACTTTGACTCCTAATTAATATAAATGTCCATAATGTAAGTCTGTTTTTTAAAACTGAAATTTAGCTTCAAATGGCATCGCCTCCTTCAAAAGTGGGCTAATTTCAACCAAACTTCACAGGAATGTTCCTATGGTGACCTATCCTTTTTTAAATTATTAAAAAAATAATATTTAGAAATTAGCCTGTTGCCATATCTTAAGTCTGGAAAATGGCAAAACTTTCAAATTCTTTAGCTGTAATTCTTCTTGTCTGATTTCAAGGTTGTTTAGCAGAAATGTTCCTCTAACGTTTCTCTACAAAAAAGTGTTTGAGCCATATTGATTAATAGAAAAACATGGCCACCAGGTTGTATTGGAAAAAATAAAATGATGTAGAATGACAAAACTTCTAAACTTCTACTTCTCTGAAAAAAAAGCGACCGTAAGATCGAATTGTAACTTCTAAATCTTTAAAAGTTTAAAGAATTAGAAACATTTGGGAAACGGTGAAATTGCTTGTTTTCAAAATTGGTACCCTCTGCTGGAAATTCTTCTGCATTAATTAAATAAAGGGTAAATGGACGAAACGTGAAAAATCAAATGCAAATATTTAGAAAAAGCCAGATACCATTCTTCAATTCTGATAAGAAAAAAGCTGTCAAAGAACAAAATGCAAGCAAAGTCAGCATGTCAAAGAACAGAACACAAGCACAGTCAGCATGCACCTGTTATCATGAAGCAGTGAATAATGAGATTGCACGGTCATGATAAAATGTTAAGTCATAAAGTACATTTTAAATATTTAGCCCTCTCCCACATATTACAAATATACAGCAGACAACATTAAGAATCATTAAAGCAGAATAACTGAAAATATATTAATGAAAATATCAGTAATGAATTGAGTTAAAAGAAAGAATTGCTTCTTTTTAGCAATTTCTCCTTTTGACACAAGTTATCAAATGTTGTCTGCTGCAGATGCATCTACATAAGGGAAAGGGTTGAGAGTATTTTTCTTTCTATAATATATAATGAAATAAGAAAAAATTCCTACATCAAATTCAGAGTCCAATATTACAATTAGATAGTTTCTAATTAGCTAATAAGTAAGTTATAATTTGAAAGTTCAGGTTTTAAGTTTAGATTAAACATATTTAATCTTGCATCTATTATAAAAAAAGTTCTTACAACTTTATAATATTCACTCATTGTCTGCTTCCTGGATAATCTTCCATTACCTACATAAAGTGTTGGGATGTCCCACATTTTGAGCCAACTCTAATCAAAATCAACCCCAAACCTTTGGAACCCTCACTGGTACCTTAGAGTACCAACACAAAGTGTGTAGGGATGTCCCACATTTTGAGCAGCTCTAATTTAAATCAACCCCAGACCTTTGGAACCAGAGACATTTTAAGTTCTACTTCTGAATTACATTCCTGAAACAGACTTTTTCTCTTCAAGAGCTTTGTTTGGTTTATTTGAATCTGTTTAAATTAGTTGACATTATACAGTCAAATTGTCCTGCCCAGATATAAACATAGATTATCACACTAGTGTCATTTCCTCAAAAGACCCCATGGGTTGAGAAATATTTTATTTGATCAAAGAATGGCTATCTGATAAGGGCGTTAGATAAGGAAATTATCCTAAAATAATTAACACTTTCCTTCATAAGGACAACTATTGTTACATTTTAACCCTTTTCCTCATGTGACAATTCTGCAGCAGACGACTTTGAACATATTTGTCAAAAAAAAAGAAAATCTCTATAATTACATGGATAACCTATAATTATAAGTGGGAAACATTGTGGCAAATGGAGAAATTGCACGTTTTGTGCAATTTCTTCTTTTGTAACTATCTTTTCAAAAAGTCGTCTGCTGCAGAGGCTTCAGAAAGCGTCTATATGAGGGAAAGGGTAGTTGATGGCTTATAAAAATATCGTGAAACAATGCATGATAATGATTTGTTTATTTGATGGGACCGTGACCTAATTGTTTCATTTGTGTTACCATGGTTTCAATGAGTTTTATTCTGTTTTCCAGGTTGATGCCAGACACAAGCATATTTTCAAACAGGTATGTCGCTACAGGTTTCCCTTTAAATTCATTTTGTAATATAAGGAATATTTGATGCCTTAACTCTTTCCCTCATACAATAAATCTGCAGCAGACGATTTTGATAACATACCTGAAAAAAATTGGAAACTATCTTTAAATGCAAGTACAATAATTGAACAGAGTTGAACATTTTTGTCGCCATGTTTTCAAAGAGGCATCGGAGTCATCAGAAAGTGTCTATATTAGGAAAAGTAATATGCAATGTTTGATGGTTAACAGCAGACGACTTTTGAAAACTGCGGGGAAATGAGAAATCACTTAATTAAATGGGCAATTTCTCCTTTCTCACAATGTTTCCAACTGTATCAATATCATATTTGCATTTTTCATGAGAAAGTGTCTACTTTTTATGATAATTTCATAGCCGACAGTTTACAATTGACCTTTATTTACAAATTACCACTGCACATTGCAGCAATAAGCAAATTGTTGTTGTAGAAATGAAAAGTCAGGTCATCCCTGCTAAAGAACTCGCAGAACACACAATTTTGATATATAGATGTATTAACCGATGATAAAGATTTGTTCCGAGTCCATTCTCGATGTCAAGTACCTTGTGTGGAACTCGTCAAACAATCCTTCTTCCTATATTAATAACCATTTTTTTCATTTGAAGAAATTTCTTATTATTATCTTTATTTTATTACACCCTTACCCACATATATAGACACTTTCTGACACCTCTACAATGGACAACTTTTGAAAACATTGTGGCAAAAGGAGAAATTGCTCAAACAATGTTTTCCATACTTTTGAATAAATGTTTTCAAAGTTATTTGCTGCAGATTTGTAGTATGTCATCAAGTTGTAAGCTTTTGGAAAATGGGCATTTATTGATGAAAGATTGTCTAAGTAGTCAAGCTGTGATGTGAAACAGCATTACTTTTAATCCTAAAAAAGTTGGTTTTCCTTGATCAAGGCTCAAATGTTAATCTTTATGACGTTCCCCAATAAATAATGCAATGCACTAGGGTCACGTTCACATTTCAAGAAGTTAATTGTCAAAACGTGTG
>JAUELF010080432.1:0-13973 GCA_031471495.1 Clinocardium nuttallii | reverse complement strand
AAAATATGTTCAAAGTCGTCTGCTGCAGATTTGTTGTATGTGGGAAAGGGTTAATGAAAAACGTGGACAACTCTCTATAATAGAAAGGTGAATTATAGAATCAATTTCTTCTTTCGCCACAATGTTTTCAAAAGTCTTCTGATGCAGAGGCATCAAAAAGCATCTATAGATATGAGAGAAAGGATTAACAATTTATTTACTCATTTTCGGCATCTGGATTTGTGGGCTATGCAAAAGTAACACTTACTTTAGCTTTGAATTATATTTTTGGATAAAAATTATCATTGATCCAGAGAGAAAAATGCAGGTTGCATTTTAATGTAAATAATTCCTGGACCTGAATCATTTACATCAATCCTTCCCTCATACGTCAATTCTGCAGCAAATGACTTTGAAAACGTCTAGGCAAAAGCACAGAAAATGAAAGAAGATTTTAATTGAATCGAGTTGAAAACAGGGTGACAAAAAAAAAAAAAAAATTCTATCACAACCATAGAAGTTTTTAGCAATATTGACATCGTCTTCCATGTGAATTTCTATCCAGAACTTTTGAGGTGGCGCAGGCGGGAATGTTTGAAAGCATGAGTGAGTCAAATGGAATCGACAATGGAATCTGCATTGTTGAATTATTATGTTTGTCTATAAAACTGCAATTCTTATTTAGGCAGGGTATCACCTTACTAAATAGGGGCTTATCTGCAAACTGCAATTTGGCCATATAGATTTTACATGTACAATTATATAATCACAAGATCTCCACAAGTGAACGCCAATGCTCGGATGCTTTTTTCTAAGTTGAAAAAGGAGCATTAATGAATAATAACAACAGGGCCAAGATGACCCTAAATCGATCACCTGAATATTGTTAAAGTGTTTACCTAAACAAGTCTATGTAAAAAAAGGCTATAATTTGACCAACCTTGGTAGAGGTCCACTAGATGAAGTAAGATTTCAAATATAAATTTTTAGACAAGATTTTTTAAAGTTTTTCCCTACACAAGTATAATATTATGTAAAACAAGTGTCAGCCCTGGATTTGGGCCATTTTTTACCCCAGGGCTCTCATTTGAACAATCTTGGTAGAGGTCAACTAAATGAAGCTGCATACCAATATCAAAGCCTGGACAATTTACCTTCAGACAAGAAGATTTTTAAAGTTTCTCCCTATACAAGTCTTCGTAAAACAAGTGACCCCCCTTGGGACCATATTTGACCCCAGAGCTACAATTTGAACAAGATTTGTAGAGGTCCAATAGATGAAGCTACACACTAAATATCAAAGGCATGTGCCTTTCCTTTTAGACAAGAAGACTTTAAAAGTTTTTTCCCTATATGAATCTATGTATTTTTAAGCTTATATTAATCCCGCTCGATGTCTGCTTCCTGGATACTTAACCAGTACTCGCGCCGTTTGTGTGGAAAAATCCCACAGGCAGAACCGGCTCATCACAGGACTCAAACCCGGGACCTTTGACACAAGAGGCCGATGCACTACCTCTGTGCCACTGTCTCCCACATGAATCTATGTAAAACAAGTGACTCCAGGGAAGGAGTCATTTTTGACCCACAGGTCTATAATTTGAACAATCTTGGTAGAGGTCTACTAGATGAAGCTACATACCAAATATCAAAGGCCTGGGCCTTCTACTTTTAGACAAGATGTTTTTTCCCTATACAAGTCTATGTAAAACAAGTGAGGGGCCATTTTTGACCCCTGCGCTTTAATTTGAACAATCTTGGTATACATCCACTAGATGTAGCTACATACCAAATATCAAAGGCATGGGCCTTCTACTTTCAGACAAGAAGTTAATATAAGTTTTGGTTAATTTCCCCTTATTTGTTGCTGTGGCAACCAGATTTCTACATGGAATTTAAATCTTTGAACAATTTTGAAAGAGGGCCACCAAAGGAACATTTCTGTGAAGTTTGGTTGAAAATGGTTGTGTGGTTAAGGAGGAGATGATGTTTAAAGCTTAAAATTAATGACAGACGGACGGAAGACAAAGAGTGATCATAAGAGATCTCCTTCAGCCTAGTGTAAAGGTGATCGAAAAAGCCAGATTTAAGTGACTTGGTATAGACATGTATCAAGTTCCTAGGAACATGGGTACCAACATGTTTTATTTGAAAATGTTAAGAGGTAATGTTTAAGTTTTGTTATGATGCAGATGCTGACGACAACATATCACAATACCTCGATTTGCTTTTCTATGAAAAACAGACGCGCTCAAAAGACAGTTTTAAGCACATACTTTGTTTTTTCTTGCCAGTGACAAGCAAAGATTTCTTCCTAGGTTGTTGGTTTATCATAAGGGTTTTCAAAGAAGGAGTAGGATCGGGAACAACTGTTTCTTCTTCTCCGACTGTGCCAAGGTGATCTGTTAACATCTTCACTGGAATTTATAGTCATTTTTTTTAATCAATTACCTTTTAATATAATACAGTCAGAGTTGTCTGCTTTGACCCTTTCCAACATACAACAAGTCTGAACAAGAAGACTTTGAAAGCATGTATATACGCACAAAGAATGGGAAACCTTTTTAAATAAAAGAATTATTGAAAACGTTTAGTCAAATGGTGCAATTGTTCATCATGAGCAATTACTCCTTTTGCCACAATGCTTTCAAAAGTCTGCTGCAGATGTGTCAAAATGCAGTTAAAAAAACATTTAAAAGGTATAGCAATATCTGTACTAATAAAATTACAATTTTTAAATAGAGTTGAAAACCTGTGAAAAGGATAAATTGTGAGGGGTTTTGTATCCATTCCTACTTTTCCCACCATGTCTTCAAAGGTGGTCTGCTGCATATGCATCAAAGTATAGGAAAGGGAAACAGTTAACCCTTTACCTTTTATTTATTTACCGACTCCTCAAAGTTAAAAGATTCTATAATAAAAGGTTTGGTAGAAAACATAACTCATAATGTGAGAATACCAACATTATGGAATCTGCATAATGTCTCAACTAGATCACCGTGCGCTGTCCATGCAGACTGATCCTGGCCAATACATTCCGTCTCAGGGTGAGTAATGATTCCAGAAACAGAAAATCAATATGAGGCGAAAAGTGTCTGTTCGGGTAAGCCTGTGCGGCATACTTAAGCTGATCTCAAGACGGCTCATTTAAGTTAATACCATTTGAATTACTTGCATCTTGGGTTTCGTTCATAATGGAACAAAGAGTTACCAAAGTTTTGTATTCTGATAACCATAACAACAGAGTTCTGGTCTCATTTACGTGTTTGTCAACTTCTGGAGGAGATGGATCTCTCCCGCATACAGATGCATTCTGATATCTCTGCAGCAGACAACTCTTGAAAACAATTTGGCAAAAGAAGAAATTTAATTGGTTGTAGAAGAAGAAATTAAATTGGTTGTAGAAGAATGCATTTTTAAATTGGTTGTAAAAGAATACATTTCTTGTGAGAAAAAGGATGACTTTTATTAACCCTTTTCCTAATATAGAAGCTTTTCGACACCTCTGCAGCAGAAAGCTTTTTGAAAACATAGTGACAAAAGAAGAAATTGCTCAAAACGAACATTTTCTCCTTTTGCCACAATGTTTTCCATTCAATTATAGAGATATTTTATTTGTTGACAAAATATGTTCAAAGTGGTCTGCTGTAGATTTGTTGTATGAGGGAAAGGGTTAATGCCATTATTTACCTTTTCCAATTTTCTCTCTAAGTCGAATGATCCAGTCATCCTGCATTATTGGAGCAATACTTCCTCTGTGCTGAGCAAATAGTTTCATGGTATTTGAGATTTCCTGACTGAGATTTTCCACAATATCATCACTGTCAGAATCATTTATTTCTGGTTGGCATTGGCTTAAATCCCGACAGGACACCCCCTGCTGCTTGTCCTTCATCACAGCGGGGCTTTTGATGTTCCTCCTGTGGACTTTTTTCTTTGCTCCCATATGTACAAACTGTAAAGGCTTGGCATATGGAGAATCATTTGAGGCGGCTGATTTCTGCATCCGTTTCATCTCTCGCTCTAGCTGTCTATTTGTTAAGCCAATCAATCGTGCACCAGCTGTGTAATGACTGATCACATGAGGTGCATTTTTTTTGTTGATTCTCTCAATGTCTGCTAGGGTTTGTTTGATGGAAAAGTGTGTGATGGCTGAGTAAAACATGCGCTGACGTTTTGTGTTTTTCCTCTTCTGGTCTTCATCAACTGTTAATAAAAAGGATTCAACCATTAAAGGTGAGTATGCTACAGTTATTTATCAAAAGATTTCCCAACCATAGAATTTCTTTATTCTTTGTATTTTTTTAGTACATACAATAACTTTTTAAGATAAGAAAAAAATCAAAAAAATCATTGGACTAAAAAAATATATTGGCCAGTCAATGACATGACCAATTTCATCAAAAGCACAAATATAAAAACCTAAAACATACAATTTTTTTTAATGAAAACTACAAATCATATCAAAGTTCATGTATATAACTTAATATATATTTTGTAATAAAATCGTATTTATGCTTCCTTATTACATGTTCAAATGACATGTACAAATAATGTGTTTATTTATAATATTTCACACAAATAAGTTTGTAGGGTTTGCATGAAAACAAATAAGAATTAGGTTCCAATGAAAATTCTGCATGTACCCCAAAAATTTGAGGATGCTTGCTGTGAAGTTTTATCTCAATTGACCCACTGGTTACTGATGAGAAGATGTTGACACACGCTGGACGCCTGACAAAAGGCAATCACAATAACTCACCCTGAGCATTTTTTGTTCAGGTGAGCTAAAAATACACTCCAGCTGGTGGACATGTATTTCAACGGATCAGAATAATTTGAACAATCGTGGGAGAGGGTCACCCAAGGAACTTTTGTGCCAAACTATTTGAAATCAGGCCTGTACTTTTGGGGAAGAAGATTTTTAAAGTTTTAACTATAACGAAAAATAAGCTTCGACCCTTTGGTGACCATATTTTTCAACAGATCATATAAAAAATTCCACAATAATCAATTGAGTCAAATAATATTCATATCTGGCAAGTACTTTTGGACAAGAAGATTTTGGCATTTTCCTTCTTTTCCCGCAACAACTCAAGCTCTACATGAAATTAAAATTCTTTGAAAAAGCTACCATGTTAAGTCAAAATCCAAACAGCCGTTAGGTGATGGCATTTAAAGAAAATGTTGAAGACCATATGAAGAACATGAGTTCAAGGGTTAACTATGATCAAAACATAAGTGCAAGGGTCAACTATGATTAAAACATGAGTTCAAGGGTCAACTATGATCAAAACATGAGTTCAAGGGTCAACTATGATCAAAACATGAGTTCAAGGGTTATCAAAACATAAGTTCAAGGGTCAACTATGATCGAAACATGAGTTCAAGGGTCAACTATGATCAAAACATGAGTTCAAGGGTTAACTATGATTAAAACACGAGTTCAAGGGTTAACTATGATTAAAACACGAGTTCAAGGGTTAACTATGATTAAAATATGAGTTCAAGGGTTAACTATGATTAAAATATGAGTTCAAGGGTTAACTATGATCAAATACAGCAATATACTGAAGGTACAGCACAAAACATCATAGTATGCATGTCTGTCATTATCTTGTCTTTCAAAAAGTATTTAACTAGTTGCCAAATTGATATGCATGAAACATGGAAATTCTATGATAATCCAGATTTTTTTAACACTGTAATATTTAAACCTTTCCCTCATACAACAATTCTTCAGCAGATGACTTTGAACATATTTTGTAAATAAATAGAAAATCTCTTTAATTGAATGGATAAACCTCTTACTAAACGTAGAAAACATTGTGGCAAAAGGAGAAATTGCTTGTCTTGAGCAATTTTTTCTTTTGTCACTATGTTTTCAAACAGCAGTCTGCTGCAGAGGCTTCAGAAAGCGTCTATTTGAGGGAAAGGGTTAAGAGTCGGCAAATTAGTGCAAGTGTTAACAATCGACCTATGGGCATGCAATTCTTCTGCAAGGCTGACTACACTAAATGGCTACTGAAAAATGAGATTACATGGCTGATAATACAAAGACATAATACACCAGTCAAGATGACATTTAGAGCTGCAATATTTGCATTACAACAAAGCTAAGTCTTATCCAATATATTGAGTGGAAACAGTTTACTATTTGTGTTTATAAATAGTGACCTTCAGTTACTAAGTTATGATTTTCTTTCTATTTTCAGTAAAAGTAACAAGTGACATCAAATGTATACCAATTAGCTTGATTTATGCAAGACTGAGCTGTATGAAAGTTGAAGATAATTTAGACAAATCTATCTAAAACAATCAAGCAGAAAAATTGTTATATCTTTACAAACAATGACCTTAACCGTAGAGACCAAATGTACTACCTGTGAAATTTTATGAAAACTAATAAAACCCAACACAAGCAATTAGTCAGATTTATTTTATTTTCTATATTTGGAATAAGTGACCGTGACCGGTCTGACCCCAATAGCTCTTCTTAATTTTCTGCATAAGTATCCTACCTTTCAAATTTGATTAAAAACAAGTCAAACCTAACTAAATATTTCTACCTTAATTTACAAACTCTTTATTTCACGTTGTGGAAAAAGTAGAAATCATTATTAGACTTGTAATCTGTTGCATAATGGTTCAAAACCAGTTCTTACATACTTCAAATCTGCAACAGACAACTTTCAAAACATCCTGACAAAAATAAGGAATACCTCTATTTATAAATGAAAGTAGAATTATTCGAAAAAGTTGAAAACATTGTGGCAAAAGGAGGATTGCTCAATATGAAAAAAATCTTTTTTCCCCACTTTATTTTCAAATGTAGTCTGCTGCAAAGGCATCAGAGAGCACCTGTATAGTGGAATGGGATATTAGTCTTCTGTATCAGGGAACAAATAAAAGTTAAACTATTTACATACTTGCAGCACCATCCTCGCCAAACAACTCTCCACCCATCCGAGTTATGTGAAATAGAAATTCATCAAAGTCAATCTCTCCATTACCATCCTTGTCAACCTGTTTGAGGAGATCTTCAACCTCCTTGTAAGTTATTTCGCTGTCAACATTGCGTATCTCTTCGTACAGATTATCCACGGTAATAATACCCGTGTTGGACTGATCAAGCATATTGAATAACTGTGAAAATAAAAGCAGTCAAGATATTATGTGTTAACCCTTCCCAAATACAGACGCTTTCTAATGCCTCAGTAGCAGACGACTTTTGAAAATATTGTGACAAAAGAACAAAACGAGCAATTTTTCCTTTATATATCTTTATTTCGGGAGATTTTCCATAATTATTGTTGTGAAGTTTTCAAAGTCGTCTGCTGCAGATTTGTTGTAAGTGGGAAAGGGTAAAATATAGTAGAAGAGGTAGAAGAATAAAAGTGGTAAAATCATCCTTTTTGATCAAGTAGTTTCATTCCCAAACATCCTGATTAAAGAAGTTCAAGCTATGCATGGAAGCAAAATAATGAGACAGCACAATATGAGGGTATTTTTTCCTCATATCAATGCTTTCTGATACCTTTGCAGAAGACAGCTTTTGAAAACAGTGTGAGAAATTGTGCATTTATCAGGAATTTCTCCTTTTGTCACAATATTTTCAACTCTTTTCAATTAGGATAAATGTTACATGCATAGAGTCTTACTATCTTTTTAACCAGTTTTGTTTAATGTCATATACTGCAGATTTATTGTATGTCAGAAAGGGCAAACATTGAATGATAGAACTGTTTGATTAGTGAACAGTTAAGATTAAAATCAGAGAAAATATCCACATGGTGAACTGACAGAATATACAATGGCCGTAGCATAGCTCAAATACTGTCTTATCACTTAGTCACAAGCGTGATTGACTTATAAACCTCATACAACAATAATTATTTGCTTAAAAAGCGGACAAAGTGTGAAGAAGTGTGGCAATAAAAACCTAGTTTTTAAACTAGCATCTCCACATTCATATAATAATGACTACCAAACGAGGAATAGTGCATTCCCCTTTATAACACTGGATGCCATTTTTATTTGTCAAACTCTTTTTAGAAAACAAGAGATGTTTGTCAAACATTATGCCCCCCTGAGTGCCATGTTGTCAGGAATATTTGGACAATATTTGACCCAATGACCTCAAAATCAATAGGGGTCATCTAATGATCACCTCCAGCCTCCATGTCAAGTTTGAGGGCCATGGGTGCAGTCAATAGCGAGTTATCCCCTCGGACAAGCTTTTTGCTTTCAAGGTCACTGTGACCTTGACCTTTGACTTGCTGAACTCAAAAACTATTAGGGGTCATCTACTGTTCACCCCAAGCCTCCATGTCAAGTTTGAGGGCCATGGGTGCAGGCAATGTCAAGTTATCACTCAGACAAGCATTCATGGTCATTGTGACCTTGACCTTTGACGTGAAGACCTCAAAAATCAATAGGGTTCATCTTCTGGTCACCCCCACGTCAAGTTTGAGGACCATGGGTGCAGGCAATGTCGAGTTATCACTCAGACAAGGTTTTTGTGTTCAAGGTTACTGTGACCTTGACCTTTGACCCAATGACCTAAAAATCTACTGGTCAGGCCCAACCTCCAGGTCAAGTTTGAGGACCATAGGTCCAGGCATTGTTGAGTTATCACTCTGCCAAGCTTTGGTCTACCGACGGATGAACTGACATACTGACAGACCGACAGACCAACCGACATGTTGGGGAAAAGGGGAAAAAGCTCATTTGCGCAATTTCTCCATTTGTTACAATGTTTTCCAAAAATGAAATTGCCTGTTCTTCTCCCTTCATTTGACACCATGTTTTCAACTCTATTCAAGTTTCATTTTCAGAGATTTTCCGTATTTTTGCCCTATGTTTTCAAAGACGTCCCCTGTAGATTTGTTGTATTTTGGAAAGGGTTAAATCAAATCTTGACACACATCATGATTTTACTTACATCTCGAAAAGCTGCCAAAGAGACTTCATCCATTTCGTCATAGTCAGTTATTTCAAAGCTTATTGGATCTGAAGTCAAACACAAGAATATTGCAACCTTCTGTTATATATTGCTATCAATCTGATAGTCAAATGATAAATAAATTCACATGAAGCAATTTGATACAAAGGTTCAGATCAAGTTGCATGAATGTGGAAAATGGCGGCACGTGACGGACGTGTGTGAGATCGCTCTATGAAAATGTGAGATTATTGTATAAAAAACAGCTTATCATTGGACTTTTTTATCTGTGCAACTTGTGTGAAGTGTTGGACTAATACATAATACATATATTGGATGCGTACCATGCTTTACAAGGATATACACGGACATTCCTGGTAATTTCTCTTCACATCATTCTAATTCTCCCAACCTTCAAGAAGCTATATATATATAGGACCACGGTGTATACGTGAACACGCACGTGCCAAATACTGACTATAATCACTGTTCACATTCCTACTGAAGATATCGTAGATATCGTGTATACACAACAATGGCGTCTAAATTAGCAGACGATATTGTCGAGTCGTGCGATCTTGACATCGATTCTATGGTCACTATTGATTCCAGTCAACACGTTTCATTAACTCCCCTCAACGAGAGTCATGGAAAAGGTATCTTAAAACGCAAGGCTTCGCCCTTGTTTAAAACAACTGCCAAAAAGTCAACTCCAGCTCGCAAAACACCAGCCTCCAAAAAAGGCCAAGTTTCTTCTGAGTCGCTTCTCGGTGCCTTTAAGGATCCAGATTTTGCATTGGCTATAGCACCTTTCATGCAGTCTATGATAGCCCCCTCAATCCAATCTGCGATTGAAAAAGCTGTAGATTGTGCCATTGATAAATTGCAATCCTGCGTATTGAAAAACATTGTAGATAGTAATGTGCAACTGAGGAAGGCTATTGAGCACCAAATTGATCTGTCCGAAAAGCAGAACACACTAATTACTGAACAAGCAGCTATGCTTGAGGAAAAGTCCAAGAAGATCGCTGATCTTGAACATAAACTTGAAAACATGTCGTCTGATCTGAACAGGGTTACATCTTCTGTGAACGACTTGGAGCAGTACGGTAGGCGCAACTCCTTACGATTTTCGAACTTGGGATTCAATCCCAAACTACCTGAGAGTGAGCTTACTAAGAAAGTAACTACATTCATCAATGATCGTATGCTGACCAACGGCTCTACCACGTCTGAGTCTGACATAGAGCGATGCCATCCTATAGGGCCGTCCCAGATTATCGTCAAATTTTCGAGATACCACTCGAAAAACGCTGTGTTCGCTGCAAAGTCCCGCCTCAAGAACTCACAGGTATTTGTCAGTGAAGATCTCACTCGTTCCAATTACGCACTTATTAGAGACCTGCAAGCCTTAAAAAAGGAACATCTGATCCACAGTTATTGGTCATTGAATGGTAGAATCTTCGCCAAAAAGTCCGAGAATGGCAGCCCGACTAGGATTTCCCAAGCAGACGATATTGAAACCCGTCTCAGGGTCACCAGAGCATAAAGTGTTACTTTCGCAACTGAATACGCACAAACTATACTTTCCACATATTGGTACCAGCCAGTTTACGAACTTTTCTTCCACCAGGTGTATCTTTGAAGTGCATGTCCACATTCTTTCCATTTTAATATTTTGATTATCTGTGTTTGATATTCTCAGTTATATAACGAGTGTAAATCGCATGACGTCTCAGTCTGAGGGTAATTGTTATGTTTATAAACACAACCATGTCTATTTGGAGAACATTACATCAAGGGTAAAACCACGAGTGTCTATATTTAAACGTCGTCTGATTGGGTAGTATTAATAGTGACCGTGCTCCATGTGCTGAATAAGGCGTATCAACTGCAATCCTTATCTATTGATAGCATGATTATGACTTCATGTGATCTACAGCAGTCTCATTTTGGTTCAGTGTGGGCCTCGAGAGAGTGAGTTACGTTGCTCCATATGAATTCTGGAACCATGTCGAGTGCATTATCATTTCGCATTTCACAAATTAAAATAAATTATAGGTTACAATTCCGTAACTAAATGTGAAACATTTTGACAGAGGAGGAAAGTGTTCAATAATAACACATCCTTCTTTTGTCGGAATGTTCACAGGGATCGTCTGCTACGGTGTGCTGGATTGTGAATTCATGATGTCATATAATCATGCTTGTGACAAAAAGTAATCCACTTCCCACAATGGTTTATCAATTGTGTTTAAATGCATATTATATTATTTTCAATATTATATATGTCACAAGTTTGTCTGTGTGTGTGTCTGTATATAGGTATATGTATGTGTGTATGTATGTACGTGTGTGTATGTATGCGCATATGCATGTATGTGTGTGTGTCTGTCTGTATATAGCTGTGCATGTATATAACATGTTCTTTACATGTCGTTGCTGCTTAATATTCCAACCAATTATATCGAAGTACCTGTACAACCTCTCTATATTTCGTTTTGATAGAGGGGTAATCGGGAATCACCCATGGTTATCTTGGTATGTCATCATAATTTATCAATATACCTGAATAACCTCGCTATGTTTCGTTTTGATAGAAGGTTAAGCAGGTAATATTTATGCTTACATTAATTTATTTCATATTTATAAAACGTCTTCTAGATTGCATAAAAAAAAACGAACCTTATAAATGATAACAATATAAATTTAACTCACATTTCAATGATTCTCACGCAACTTGTCTACATACTTTTAAGTTACTTTTTCTTTTCTTTTTACGATCTCGGGAACTATGTTTCCAAAGATATGTTATCAATTTCCCTCTTTTTCAGTCCTCATTTTTGTTTTTTTCAAGTTCTCGATTGTTTTTATTGGTGGTGTGGAGTGTTTAGCTAGGTTTAATAGTACTTATTTGAATTGCATAATAACCTTTTTATCTTGCCGAGTGAGTGAGTTTGGACATGTGTTGAGTTGGTACATATTTTTATTTTTGTTAACTGCAGTAACATGATGTATTGTAGATTGAATAGTAGCCGTGCCAAGTCAACATGTTGTCCAAATCCTCACTTCAGATTGACCGTTACGATGCTTTTCTTATGTTTTATCTTACTTTCTACATTTCATACATTTTCAGTTCTGTGTAATATTAAACAGTTAACATCTCTGACCAAACAAATTAGGAAGCACAATATGAAAAGATTACTGATAAGCAATCGCTGCATTGAGAATATAGAGTTTTCTAGGATGGTGTTACATTATTTACTATACAGCAGTTTACTACTGTCAATAATTATTCTTATGATGTTATTACAGGCAGGTGATGTTCACCCAAATCCGGGCCCGCGATTTAGTGAGTCATCGGATAATAGTTCCTCAGTCTCTAACGATCTGTACAGCTTTCTCGGTCTGCCAAATCATCTATCAACAGTCCATTATAATGTACAAAGTATAACCCATAAACTTGACACGTTGATCACTGAATTCTCCTGTTTTGACATTGTTTCTTTCTCTGAGACTTGGTTGCATGATAAATATTCTACAAATGAATTGCTTTTCCCATCTTTCCACCTACCCGAACGTAGAGATAGAATTATTGATAGATATGGGGGTGTTATGTTATATGTGAAGGATTCTCTGTCCTACATCAGAAGACATGATCTGGAACCTAATAGACTTGAGTGTATTTGGATACAAATCAAAATTGGTAACAATCGGAATATCTTGTATGGTGTATTTTATAGGCCACCGAACTCTGACCCATTTTATAACTCACTTATTGAAGATTCTATTGGCCTTGCAATGGATTCAAATATTTTAGATGTTATGATTACAGGTGATTTCAATTTTAATTTAATGAACCAAAGTCAATGTCGTAAAGTTGAATCAATCTGTAATCAATTCAATCTAACTCAGTGTATTAGCGAGCCAACGCATTTCACTGAAACTTCCATGTCGATAATTGACCTTCTTTTCGTCTCAAACAAAGACTCAATTTTAACCACTGGTGTTGGAGAGCCTTGTCTTGACCTTACGATTCGATATCACTGTCCAGTTTTTGGTGTTTTTAACTTTCTGAAACCCAGGAGGAAACATATTCAACGAACAATTTGGAAATACGATCAGGGTGATTATGATCAACTCAGAAATCGCCTAGCTAATTTTGATTGGACCACTGTTCATAATATTGATATTGATATATATGCTCAGGAATTTACAGATATAATTAATTCTAACGCTGGTGCGTGTATCCCAAGCAAAGAAATCAAAATCAACCCACATGAGCCACCTTGGATGAACTGTCAGATTAAAAAGAAAATCCGTCGTCGAAAACGTCTCTATAGGAAAGCTAAATTATCAAACAATACGAATCATTGGTTAAAGTTCAGAACTGTCAGAAATGAGGTTATTACATTAATTCGCGAAAGCAAGGAAACTTATTATGAATGTTTGTCTTCTATGTTAAAATCCGGTTCCCTTTCTTCGCGTGATTGGTGGAAAACACTTAAATCATTCATTTCTCCTCAATCATCTTCATCGATTCCTCCTCTTCTCGATGTAACACAAGATTCAATGTCTATAGATGAAAATGAGAAAGCAAATGTTCTCAATAGATACTTTGCTAGCCAGTCGAGTGTAAATGATTCTTTAAGTACACTTCCGAATTATCATCAGCAAGTCACACATAATCCTTTAGAGTCTATTTCTATCATGCCATCGGAAGTTCTTGACGTCTTAAAAACACTTAAACTCGGTAAGGCATCTGGCCCAGACGGTATAAACAATAGAATTCTCATTGAAACATCTGATCAACTTGCACCACACTTATGTGGTCTCTTTAACTACTCATTAAGCATATGCTCGGTTCCATCTACATGGAAAATATCAAATGTATGTCCAATTTTTAAAACCGGTGACCCATCTTTACCTTCTAATTACAGGCCAGTCTCGTTATTGAATACTGTCGAAAAGGTATTTGAAAGAATAATATTTAAGAAAGTATATAACTACTTAAAAGAAACCAACTTCTTTACGCCCTATCAGTCTGGAT
>JAUELF010080323.1:0-16141 GCA_031471495.1 Clinocardium nuttallii | reverse complement strand
GTTATATAGCATTTACCTGTTTCCCTATATCAGAAGGTGTCTACTGGAATTGCATGCTGCTGCATGTTTTTGCTTGACACTTACGACTGTTTATAGGGACAGGGGTCGTTAGTAAGTAATGAAGACTAAAACTAGCCTTTGTGTCCAAATTAATGAGTTTTCAAACGAATTTCAGTTATATCAAGAGTATCAGTTCATTGGCTTTCTGGTAACAGTGGTCCACATACATCATTCTTCCTAGATAACATCAAGCATATGTTAAAACTCACATGAACACAAAGTGTTAAAAGAGTGTTTTTGTGATGACCCTATGTCCAACATCATTTTCAACAATTTCAACAATTTTCAATAATCGCAAGGCCATTGTTAATCAAGCTTCACAGGTAAATATTGGAAAACATTGCCACGTGCATCAACAGAAATGGGAGAAAATGTAAAAATACATGCAGTTTAAATTCTTTTTTTCTCCGAAAGTGACGGTTTGTTTCTATGTAGAACTTATCAAAAGTGGCCAGCCCATATTGGTTTATTTAAAAAATATGTCAATAGAGCAGCATCAGAAAGTGGGTTAAATGAAAAGACTTAACTGTTTTTTTAATATATTTCAAATAAATTGACAGAGGCGTTACTTTGCAAAAGAAGATTTAGGGCAACATGACCCTATTAGTATGGTATAGAATAACCCTCGGGATCATATTATCCAGCTTAAAGGGTTGATTGATTGATTGGGATTTTCGTCGTCTTCAAACATTTTGCAGTCATATCACAGCAGCCAGTTCACTTACACATGTGTCCCCTGGCTTTCTCATACCAGTACTACACATAACATACTTTCCAAACAACTGGTTGCTTTTCCACATAGACTGTTAGTCCATTTGTTGAAGACAAATGCAGCTTTTTAAACGTCGGAAAGAGTGTTGGCCGAGCTGGGGTTCAAACTTATAACCCCTGGATTGACAGCCCTTATCGTTACATACTGAGCTATCGGGACTCGGCTCCAGTTGAAAGAAGGTTTCTTTAAAAAAAATGTATGTGTAGTAGATAACTTTCATGTGAGATAAGGAGGTATAACATAATTAAATTCTGTTTTTACGAAAAATAGCATATCAGTTAATTCTTTCCCAGATAAAACAAATGTGCAGTACACGACCAATCAAACATAATCTCAATATTTATAACATATCTCTAAATAAAAGTATAATTAAAGAACATAGTTGAAAACATTGTTGCAAATGGATAAGTTGGGGAATTTCTTCTTTTGCCACACGGTTTTGAAACGTCTGCTGTAGAGGCCTCAGACATTGTCTATATATTGGAAAAAGATTAAACAAAAAACTACCAAATATTTTCCGTATAAATAATGGTCTTACCTAGTAGCAGTTTTGCTTGTCTATGGTAAGAACATCATAATGTGCTCCACACAACCTGGGACTACTTATTAGTGACCCAGGCACAACTATATATCTGCTACTGATGTGACGGAAATTATCTTCATCAAGCAAATGGTTAAGGCAGTTTCCTATATTCATCAAGCAAATGGTTAAGGCAGTGTCCTAACCGTTTAAATGAGGGAATGATTGGAGCCATATTACTAATGTTACAGTATGTTAAGTGGACATTTTAAATTAATGCAAACACATACATACATCTACATTCTATCTATAATAAAAATAACAACAAATATAAAATACGTTTATTTTATTAAATTTTCGAACAATAGATCTGCATAAAGTATAAATTGATCTGTTTCAGCAATAGACAATGACATTCTTCCAATAACATTTATTTGTCCTGAGCCTGAATGATTTTTGTCCTTTATCTGAAAATATATGTTTAAATAATTTATAAAAGTCATATATTCATACTAGATCTACATTGCATTCAAATTATCTTATTTACCCCATTACTTCATTTCCAACCTTCATCTCTTCTGGTGAATATATTAATACAAATAATACAAAAACTCAAAAATGCTCAAAATGAACAATGTATTCAGAAACTTGGGTTTCCTATCTATTGTCCGATTTAAACAATTATCAATCCACAATGTGTACAAAGTAATCAGAATTCGTACATTAAAAGAAAAATGGATTAATAAATAATTTCCAGAAAAAACACTGAACATTTCCAGAAAATAACAGTGAAAATTTGCAAAAAAAATAATATGGACAAGTTTCATAAGAAAAGCTGATTGAAAAGCAATGCTCATAGTCCTATTATAAAAACTGCGCTCTTGAAAAATCAACCGTAGTTAAATCAAAGAAAACAAAGAAGCTTTCAAGCTTATTATTATAAGACGTATATATATAATATATATTTGAATCAGATAAAGTTCATCTGTATTTAATTTGTTATACATAACACTAAGTTTGGATTTCATGGCTCAAATAACTTGCTTAACACACATGTACAAACTTGCTTTACATAAATGTACAAGCAACTAAATTCAAGACGCCAAAGTTAGTGAAACATCGATGAAAATGAAAACAATTCAAAAGCACTTACATGTATCAATTTAATCACGGTAGAATCCGGATTGTTTTGTTTTCGAGCTGAACACAATGTCCAGCATATTCACATGTGCTACACAAACAGGTATGTGTTAGTTCTTCACACAAAACTAAATCATGTTATTTCTTTACGAAAATGAAACACGAGTGGACTAGAAGAAAAAATTAGCTTGCGATGATTCACAGAATAATGGATCAATGATTTAAACTGTTCATCTGTTCAAATTACTACATACTTACCTGCCTATGCAACTCAATAGTATACTTGATATTTCTCGTCAGTTTTATGTGCATGACAACGCGATAAATGTATCCAATGTGGAGGTTGTCTGTGTAAAATTATTTGACTTTGACAGTTATCACATGACCAGAAGTTCACAATCTACTGTGCTGTACTGTACTGAACCGTGTTACGACCGAAATCGGTATTAGTCAGGACTTGGGAGTTAGGACCGTGTAAAACGGTCTTATTTTCAGTCCTAAGTGCCGTCGTAAGTATCCTAACTAGGACCATCTTGATAAAAACGGCCCCCTGGTGTGATAAAAACAGTAAACACATTAGTAGGTGAATTGGCCGCCGTGATATGACTGAGAAACTGTTAAAAACGGCGTTAAACCACAATCAATCAATCAATCAGTAAAATAGGAGGAGTGATCTTATATCTATCATAACCACAGACAAAATATTATGCTATTAATAATTAATTTATAATGTGTTTATGAATAGTTTTGTTTTACAATTGATGATGTTTTGTAGTCATGGTTTTTTTTATGTTCAACCTTTTTGTATGTATTTTGTATGGCCAATGGCACATGTAGTGCCGACTTGCCGAGTTAAGTTGTGGCAAGGAAAAAATGTAAAGAAACTTTGGGGAAAAGTGCCTCTAAAATATGATACCATGGCTACAAAAAATATCATTTTTCAAATTTTGCCAAAAAGATAATGTGTTTAATGTTAATAAAACTATTGCCGAAATATGGGTTAAAACAATATAGTGGTCAAATGGATATTAACTATTCCAACAAATCATGTAAAAATGTTGCAGGAAATATGTTTTTCAAATTAGTTACCATGGTTACAAGAAGTTTCATTTTTAAATATTCGCAAAAGCACTACTTTTTTATGTATTTGGTAAGAACTTGCTTAACACTTGATAATTCAAAAATATACTTTTGGAAAATAAAAAATGTAAAACAAATTGCAGAAAAAAACACTATTTAATAGAGTAAGTAATCGAGTTCCCATGGTGACAGGATGCTATGATAAACATTTGATATTTCTTAAACTATGTTATAAACCTACATACAAGACTAAGTACAATGTTACAGGAAGGTCATTGGTTATACATGTGATAACATTTTATCTACATGTATCCCACATATAGGATCAAAATATTCTTCTCAATGGGGTTGATAAGGGAAAAAAAACTTCATGCACACAATATGTTCACGTTTAGTGTTGATATTTATGTTTCAAAATATATATAAAATTAATGAATTTCTAAAACAAAGCAAGATAAACTCAATGAGACATGTTCAACGTACTTCCATGTATAATGTATATACCTCAATAAAACATATCTAGCAACAAAACTTAAAACATAACAATTAAGTAAAGACAAGTCAGAGCTTCAATACATTCTTTTTCACTCTGTGCATAGCTCCTATACACACCTGAACGCATTTGAAATAGTGCCTAACTACGAAGTTAAAAATAATTCTGACCTCAAGAGAGAAGTAGAAGCTACAGTTACACAACTCTAAACATGGAAAATAAATTGTGATCCTCAAACAAAAATATCATCAGATATCTTGATAAAAAGTAGTTCTAAAACCAATCTGCTTTAGCCGAATGGTAAGCGTCGGGAATTTGGAATCGGGAGTCACGAGTTCGATCTAACATCGCGCCGCAAACATTTTGGTGGAGTACCATTTGGCAAAGCTAGGACTGGTTTGTTAACCCAAGGATCATGAACAATCGAACTGTTGCCTTGATATAACTGCAATAATGTTAAAACGGCCCTAATCCCATATAAAACAAAAATCTTTAATTCCAAGGGAGGTCATCCATGGTTATTTTATTCTCTCTAAATAACTAAGAGAGGTAATTTGTATTTTAAGCTTATGAGGTCTTTTAAAATCTAATTCATGCAAAAATGAGCATTTGTTCCCCGTAGCTTTCTTCTTGCATTATATTAAGCAAGTGTTCATATATATGTAACTGTAATGAACTCGTTTCCCGATGGCTGCATTTATTTTTTAATAAGGGGTAAATATTGCGGGGTTTTTTCTTCAAAAAACCCTCAATTTCGCACTTTTTCCATGGCAACAGGCAACATTTGGAATTTCTAAACATTATTTTAATGATGTCTACATTTTCCATATTTTTACCATTATGCTTTCAAAATTGTCGGGGTGTGGGAAAGAAATATGATAATCTAACAATTACCTTTCTTTTAAGTTAGCAAGATCAGCAATCTCTGTTGAATTTAACGGCTTCCTCGCGATTTTAAGAACCTCAAAAATTCCTAGATCATAACCGAGAATCAGGGACATCAGAGTGTATCCGTACTTATTAAAATCACTCATATATTCCACGAATGTCTTTTGACCTTGCAAACTTATTTGGGCAGTCATAGTTGGATCAGACACTCATATGTAAAGTACTTGATGCATATAAACAGGTTCAGTTATATGGTAAATGTACGAAAAAACAGGGGTGTGGGAGGTCCTATCCTGTGGGAGTACTTCGTACTCCTTCAACATCAATCATCGTGTAAGGGGGCGGTGCTAGTACCCTTATATGGAATTTAGAATAATAACGGATTACCGTCATCTGTTCGGTGTAGCGTGAGAATCATCAGTCCGCGCATTTTTTGTTATACCTCATGATATAATATGATGTAAATTGTGTAGTAAATTTATTGATTTAATCTTTTTCGCTCACTATTGTGATCACATTGTGTCCGCCCGTCGTCCGTCGTCAACAATTGCCTTGTTTACGCTATACAGGCTACTGAATGTATATTGTTTTATGGCGCATCGACAGCTAAGGTCATTTAGCGCGCATTTAAATTTAATTATTCATGATCCCTGGGTAAACAAACCAGTACTAGGCTATAAAATGTGTCTTGTCCAAAGGCACTCCACCATAACCGTAGCGCCGCGACTGGGGCCGAACCCAGGACATCCGGTTTTGAAATTCCCGATGCTTACCACTCTACCACTGTTGTCAGGGAGTGCGAATTCACAGAGTATTCACCGTACACAGATTAGTTATAACCCAACATCTCTAGAAGCGGCTTGCAAATAAAATCCGGTGATATAGGGGAATTTCTGTATCCCCCATATTGGTATTGGTTAAAACGTTTATTATATATAGTAAACTACAGCTTGATCGGACCGGACTTTTCATGGTTCTTCTTTACTTTTAGCACCCCTTATTTCCGTACAAGGTCGGCATTTATAAAGGCTTTCAATAATGATTATTATATAACACATGTCTTAGGGCTTTATTACCAGTACTACTGGTCCATTTAACCTGCCAAAATAGGGTCAGTCACAGGCCAAAACGTCAAAGTGAGTCTGATCTTGCAAACGAAGCAAATAAACACTGATTCACGATAAGAGTAACCATTCTGCCCGAAAAACTCATTTTCGACGAATGCGTCTTACTTATTGATAATGCATTAACCATCTATTACCATGCTACTTCACAAACAATGCATCGTCAGTAATTCGTTGTTTATTCTGTATTATATCTACCTGTTTGACGACGATGAATATATGGAAGAACGGCTGCTTGGTGTGATGTTAGTTCCGTCATGACACGAGTGAGTGATTCGATCTTCTCTTCTAGCGCCTGTAATGAAGGTACAACACTATCGCGGTTATACATATGAGCTGTGTCTTGATATTGCTGGCGATATTGTATTAGCGAACAGTGAATACTCATGTAAGTATGTGGTCTGCGCCGTAGCACCAGATCCTCACCATCACACAGCAGGCAGATATTCCAACGATGAAACAACGTCGAAGTTACAACGTTCAAATTATATGTTGTTTCTACGTTGAAACAACGTCGAAATTACAACGTTGAAAAATGGTTGTCATGCTGACGATGTTTCAACGTTGATACATTGTTGTCATGCTGATGATGTTTCAATGTTGAAATATTGTCGCTGTTTCACCATATTGTTGTGTTTTTTACATGTTTTACGTGTAAACTCTCTATTTTTACCTTCGGTTTAGAAGTAAAATCAAAGCTAACTTTTTTATTTCCCCATTATTTAAAATGAAACATGGTGCCGTCTACTCCTATTACATGCAGGGCACTATCTCCGGTTTTTAACGGAGTCTGATCAGTGGTTTAAATTTGTTATTTCTTAAATAAATTTCAAAACATAGTGAAGCCGAAAGGCGGAAATGCTCGTTTTTTAGCAATTTCTACTTTTGTACGTCCGAATGTGGTGAAAGGCTAAACAAGTATTATAGTCCTCTGTGAAGTCTCACCATTGTGGCAAAAAGAGGAATGGCTCGTTTCGAATAATTTCACCGTTTGTCACAACATTTTCAAAGACGCATGTGGAAAAAGGTAAACCCTTTACTTAATATAGACGCTTCCCGACGCCTTTGCAACAGATAGCTTCATGAAAACAAAAGTAAAAATTGCTCAACACGAGCGATTTCTCATTTTGTCACCATGTTTTCAACTCTATTTACTTATTTTACTTATTTTACTTTCTTTTAACGGGAGTTTCCAAACAAATCTGTTCGTTTGCTGCAGAGTTGTTACATGCGGTTAAGGGTTAAGAAGTGTGCTGGAACCCTACAAAAAGTCGACTGCTTCATATGCATAAAACTGCGTCTACATGGGCGAAATGGAGAACATCCCAAGAGAAAATATAAGCGGAATCCCGGTGGGATTGCCGGGATTATGCGGAAAAAAGCATTTGAACCGGGATCCCGACCATAAAAAAACGGGAAAATGAACTAACCGGGAAAATAAACATTGAACTGGGAAATTTCTCAACGATCAGGACCTTGAAAAGTGTTATGTATCCTGGATCCCAGCAATGTTCCAAAATCCCAGGTGTTCTGAAATTTGACATATAGCCTAAGATGTTTTGTTTTTAAATTAAGGGTTCAGCTGGTACAGAACATTTTTATACTAATTAATTCATAAACAAATTCACTGTCCAACATATCAATTGAACCAATTACATCTTATAGATACTCATTTCGACACCTTTGCAGAAGACAACCTTGAAAACATTGAGGAAAAATGAGCAAGTGAAAAAACAAAGAAAAACCTCAATTGCTCCTTTTCCCATAACATACTTACTCCTTTTGTGTTTACCTCAAATGTATAGAATGTACAATAGCGTAAAGGGTCAACTTATTATCCCGGGAAATTCCTCCACAAATGAGCCACGTCATTCAAAAATGACCATTTGACATTACAAATAGAGAAAGTTAGCCAGTTGTACCATTCACTGAAAGGTATTTTATGCTATGTTCAATTACAGAGTAAAATAAAAAATATATACTATATCATCAATATATATAATTATTGAATGAAGTTGAAAACAGTGACAAAAGAGAATTGTTAAGGTCACTACACACCATAAAAGAAGATTATGATGGATATATATATATATATCCCTCATATACGCGTTTTTCGATGCCTCTGCCACAGACGGCTTTTTGAAAACATTGTGACAAAAGAAGAAATTGCACAAAACGTGCAATTTGCCCTTTAGCCACAATATTTTCCACTTGTTTGCTGCAGAATTGTCGTATGATGGAAAGGGTTAAAGAGTTTTGTAAGAATAATCAACATATTAAGTAAATGAACCTGGTAACCATCGATACCCCCATTAACATACAAGGGTACACACATCTGTGAATGTTTTTTGCCCTTTTTCAACTTAATTATATCATGACAAATTTCAGTGAATCTTGCCAAATGATGTTTAATTGCGGTTTTACACCGTTTTCAATATTATAAGCTCATTTACATGTGAGCTTATGTTATGGTGCGATGTCTGTCGGCCTTACATAACTATGTTTAATTTATATTTTAGCTCGCCTGTCACGTATTGACAAGGTGAGTTTTTTGTGATCGCCCTTCATCCGTCATCTGTCCACAATTTCTTGTGAACGTAATAAAACAATTATTATATTATCCGATGTTTACCAAACTTATTCCGTTGTAGATATACATGAGAGATCGGTTCCTTTTGAATACCAGCCAGAACTGTTCATGCGTTACGGGATAAGGGCCGTTTAAAATTACCAAAATTACTATAAGTGACCTTGTGAACAAATTAAAAGTCATCATTTATTATCTGATGTTTAATAAACTTATACAGTAGCTAGATAAACACAAATAACTCGTTCCTTTTGAAAACCAGCTAGATCCGTCCATGCATGACGGGTTTATTGCCCTTTAAAATTTGAAAAATTGTCATAATTGTACTTGTGACCAAGATAAAGTTATCATTTATTATTCGATATTTAACAAACTTATACAGTAACTAGATATACCTGATAGCTCAGATCTTTTTGGAAATCAGCCAGATCCGTTTATGCATGACGGGAGTATGGACCTTGCGAACAAGATAAAGTCATCATGTATTATCAGATACATACATGTTTACCAAACGTATACTGTAGCTACGTACAATATGTACTAACAACCATCATTACATGTAACCTCCACCAAAAACGAAGAGAACATAATTCAGTGGAGATTTTTTTAAGGAGTTTTCTCTTATTTGCAAGCAGGAAAAAGTCGAACGCAAGTGTCCGCATACAGCTCAAAGACAAGTCTTCAGAGACCTTTGACCTTTTTGAAAACAGGGTGTAGATTCCAAAGACCTAAAACAGCTTTTGTATTTGCTTAAGGAACACACTGTCTTCATCTTTACCTAAATGTATAGGAACACAACTTTAACATGTTACCAAGCTTGAATAACATTGGGTCACAAATTGACATCGACTGGAGGAATGCTTGAAAAACACCATTCATCTCATTTGTTTATACCGTTGGTTTTGTCTTAAAATGAACCCCACTCATATTTTTTTTGACAAACATTATCTTTTCAATTTATTATAGTATTTTCTTTTATTTCAGCTGTCTCTGTCTTCAATGCTGACTCCACTAGAGGACAAGTACATAACGCCAGCCATGAGATATAACCGGACATCAAAATGCTGTAAAGGCAAAAACATTGACATCAACAGTGTGTGTAATCATTAAAATATTGCTAAAACATTCACATTTTTTGGTTGTGTAGAATTATTGAGTGTTTACCATCAAGAGAATGCATTCAATAAATATGTTTGAGAATTAAGCACTGGATTGAATCATTTTCAATATTTTGACCTTTTTGTATGCGAAAATAGGGTGTACTGTATACAACCAGTTTCGCTCAAGCCTGGTTGCAATGAAAATGAATTATAAGTTAACCATATTTGCAAGGTGAATTATTTCTTGCATAAAACATGACACTCCCCATTTACTTTGGATCTTTTTTCAAGCATTGAAGTAACTATTTTCAATGATATAGGGTAAATGCCCAACTGTTCAGCCTCTATAAATAAAGTCTTTATTATTATTATTATTATTCTACCTGTATTTGTTTTAAAGTGTGACAGTTTTGGGTTGTAACTGGTTGATTTACATAGAAACATTGGTATAATATGACATTTACCTCACTTAATCTTAAGCGTCTTAAAATCTAACTTAAGACCGATGAGATAAATACGTGACTGCGTTTGTCCAATCTTCGGATAGGAAGTACGACGGAGAATTCATTTATACTGACAACTTTTGGATTGATATACCTTTTTATTATCGAGAGAGTTAACGTTTCTCTAGAAGTTACACCTTTGGAATGACAATGTTTCTAAGCCTGTTACAACTGACAATGTTTCTAAGCCTGTTACAACTAGCTCCCTCACAAATAAAGTGTCCCTTTGTCTGTATACTGACGATGTATGTATGGAACATAAGTACCTGATAATAACCTACCAAGGACCAACATGTGTTTAATTGAAACTAGAGCAGAAGTATTCTACACGAGCACACAGTGTGTTTCAATTAATTGTTACGTGTCAGTTAAAAGAGAACTAATTCGTACAGGCTTAATAGACAGGTAGTTTTGTCCAGGTTGATTTCAGGAGAATATGTTAGATTGAATGTGTCTGTCACTGTACGTTAATGATTTCATTTGCCGTTCATGAAAAGATCTTTAATCTGTAAATCCCTAATTGTTTTAAACGAAGAATGACCCCATGACGCACCAAAGAATGATTTGTATTTTAAAAGATGATTAACAATAACATATAAATATAATTGAAGGAAATGTTAAGAGTGTTTGCTTATTTTTAGATTTTTTACCAATATGTTATATTAACTGTCACATATAGAAAGAATCGTAACATGATACTTATACCTTCATTCCTAACAATTGGAGCGTATATTTGGGTACAAGCTAAACATGACATACTTTAACCTCTTTCTACACATCTTCAGTAAACCAACTAAAATAATCTAGAAAGAAATATGAATATTTTCTTAATAGGTTAGTATAATTATTTGATATAGTTGAAACACTGTGGCATAAGAATAAATGGCATGCCTTCTCGAATTATGCATTTACTGACAACCCTTTCTAACATATAACACATTTGCATCAAACGACTTTGACAACATATTATCACAACAATGGGAACACTCTAGAAATGACAGTATAACTGTTAAATAGAATGAAACACATTAAGGAAAAGGAAAATATGTCTGCTGAAGAGACGTGTGCTTGTTGGCAAGGGTGAACTAAGTGGGGTATTTAAGTAGAATATATAATTACTGGATCAATGGTGTAATCCTTTCATAAATGCAGACGGGTTTTCAATATATAGCAGATGCATTTTGAAATCATTCAGTCAAACGGTGAACTTTGTCAACTAACACTCGGAAGCCAATACACCATTTATCAATGAACTGTAGTTTTAACATTCTGAATATTAATTATGAATTTGACAATTATATGCATTATCGATTTGTAACAACCTTTTCCAAATACAACAACTTTGAATCCGACGAATTTGAAAACACATTTACAGAACTATTAAAACTACAACAAAATAAAGAATAAATATTGCAACCAGTTGATCAAACTGTGGCAAAACAGTGGTCTACCTCAGATGCATCAAACTACGAATGTTTATTTACGTACTGAAACTTTCTTATCAGAGTTTATGTTGTTTTTACTCCACATAACTATTCTGATCATATCCTGTGTACATTAATATTGTACAATTCAATTAACGACAGAGAAATGCATACAATATTCGCTCGGAAAAGTGAAGAAACGGTGCCTTCGTGAATCGTTTTGCTATATTCATGTGCACCGACCACATATGAAGGAGCCGTGTCTACATATATAAACCAACCCAGTTCACATACGAACGTACATGTCTACATATATACACCAACACTCGACATTACCGTGTCTATTTATTTACAACAATTCACGAACACTCACGAACATAACATGGAACTTATAAATAAAAACCCGCTAACACTTACGAACGTACCGTGTCTACCTATATTCAATAACAGTCGAGCACGTACGAACGTACAATGTCTACCTATTATATTAACTACGAACAATTAAGATCGTACCATTTATACGTATAAACACCAAACCACAAAAACTTGAGAATGTACCATCTCTACCTATTTACACCAACCCACGAACAATTACAAACGTACCGTGTTCACCCGTATACACCAAACACGAACACGTACGAAGGTAACATTTCAACCTATGTATACCAACAACGAACACTTACGAAGGTACCATGTCTACTTAAAAACACCAACCCACCATAACTTACGAACGTACTTGACATATTTAAAAACCAATGCACGAACACTTTCAAACGGATTGTTTCTACCTGTATATACCAACGCACGAACACTTTCAAACGGATTGTTTCTACCTGTATTTACCAACGCACAAACACCTTCGAACAGATTGTGTCTGCCTGTATATACCAACGCATGAACACTTTCTAACAAATTGTGTCTACCTGTATATACCAACCACACTTACAAATGAACCATGTCTATCTATGTACGCCAACCCACCATAATTTACGAACGTGCTGTGGTACTTATAAATATCAACTTAATCGTGCATCAGCCGCGTCAGTCAAAAGGGCGGACGTCTCGCTTCCCCCTATTTGTATTAATCAATGAAGATTTATAAACACATACTTAAGTATTAGGAGCTGCTAAGCTATCTAGGTCAAAACAAGTTTTAGCTGCATTTGCACAGTAATGTATTTTAAATATGTACACGATTTTGAAAGAGAACCAAAATGACATTCTTGAATATTTGGTTGTAATTTGTCGAAAGGTTTAAAAAGGGTCGCTTAAAGTTTCAGTTAGATCAAGCATTTACTGGGTTAGATGCATATAATACTGATCCATGTATCCTGAGACCAGTGAGTTAGTTGTGATGCTAACATCACACGCCTGAGAGCTTAGCAGAAAAACATAACTACCATTTTTAAGTGTGATGTATGACTCCGCCAGGGATTGATCCACAACCGGCCTCACCCGAGGTGAACGGTCTACTACCACACCACAGATGTGGTAACGTGTATAGTAGATATGAGTCTCGTCTGACGTTTTTCGGTCTTATTGACTCACCGTAAAGTGAGCGTATATAATTGAATTGTGCTATTCTTCTAGAGTGTTACCTAAAACAGACAAATTGGAATAAAATACATCGGTTAACGTAGATACATAAGGACTTCATATCAGAGTCTAACACGGGGTATGTGGGAAAGAGTTAAACAGATCAGGTATCGTAATATTGTGAAATCCGATATCTTTCAAGTAGGACAAATATCAAATCTTAAGACGCGACTCGTGTATAAGTTGCGTCAATCAAAACGGGGGCCTTGTCAAATCCCCCCATTAGTATCAATCAAATGTTATTATTAGTATTATGTCTTACAGCGGAGAGGGACTTTCACCCCTCTGCTTTGCAAAGAAAGTGCCTGATGTGTAAATACGATGAGGCTAAAATTCTAGAATTTGACAAAAGATGTAGTTAAGATTGAATTTGGTATTGACGGATAGTGAAGGGTCTTGTGAGAATGTTCGCCTCAGTCTTGAATGGACGCCCGAGTACCCCCTTATCGACAGACACAACTCGTTTGTCAGCACAAAGGGAGACTCATTACAAGAATCAAATCTAGCGTGTCAGTCAAACTCGAACACATGTCTTATGTTATGACCTCTAACACATTTGACATGTGTTCTACACACTAGAACGGCGTTATTAAACAGTTATATAACTGTTTTCCATGTACAATATATGTGCATCAGTCGTCTTCGAAAACACATTGACCCAACAATGGAAAAACTATACAAATGACAATGAAATAATCAATCAATAAGAAATAATGTGCTTTTTCCCCACACTATTTTCCAATTAAGTAATCGATTTATATTTTCAAATAATAGCCCTGGGTTCAATGGGTTTTGTTCAAGATAACAAGCGACAGTCATCCCTCAAACTATCGATTCAATGTAATTCTTGACTTGCAAATACTTATTTGAGAATTATACGCATTATCGATTTTAAACAACCTTTCTAGAATAATGTGAAAACATCTTGACATACTTATGGTAAATAACTACTTAAATATTACAGTGAGTTTATAAAGCTGTGACAAAACCGTACTCTGTCTCAGATGCATTAATTAAACTACTTATAAACATTATTACAATTAGAAACAATTTGCGCTTATGATTCTTGGGTGGAAAGCCGACGTTGCACGACTGAAATGTTTCTGATAGACAAAACGGAGTATGCCATGACTTCATACCAGCGCTGGCACATACATGTATGTGTCTAGCATGATCGAAAAGTCCCGAGTGTATATATATATGACGTTAAACGTTTAATGATATTTTCTGTTGGAAATACGAGTGACCTTTTTTTGAAACTGCGTATGACCATATCTTCATTCACTTCACACTACAACAGAAATATGTTACGCCGATTTCAAATAGTATTTTAGATATATGACGATGGTTCCTGGGTTAGTTATTATGAATGCGGATCCTCTTATAATGACACCAGCGAGTCAGTCGTTACGCTCATTCACAAGCATGAGGGTAAACAAGGAAAAGCCATAAGTACCTGTTTCTTAAGTATTTGGTATACCCTGGCCGAGGATCTAACCCGCTACCTCTCGCAACTAGGCATACGCTATTCCATTACACCCATGGGGCCGTATTAATACAGCAGTATAAATATATTATACAGATATAAGAGACACATACAGATACAAATGTATGTGGGAAAGGGTTAAACAAACTAGTATCATAATATTGTGAAATCCGATAGCCTTCAAATAGGAATGTCACGTGATTTACCAAACAGATTTCTTTACATACACATTAGTATTATTCTTTTCAATTGCTCCGTTATCTTTATATCAATAATTTGAAAAGATCAGAACAGGAGCAAAGTTAATTCCTTCTTTTTATTCCGTCGTTTAACAAAATCGTTTACAATGCAACATGCGTCATTTGTCTTTTACTAATGGGCTTAGTCTATTTGGAAAAAGCAGCCAGTTGATTGGAAAGATTGTTGTATTGAGTACTTGTGTGATAAAACAGGGACACACATGGGTAGGTGAACTAGCCGCTGTGATATGACTGCGAAATTGTTAAAAACGGCGTTAAAACCCAATCAATAAATAGCCCACCTATAGAACGAATACATAACATAAAATTGTTTTAACTTCATTCTTAGCAATTGGTTCGTAGTTTTCAGTTCAAGTTAGAATTGTTAAAAGGACATAGTTAGAATTGTTAAAAACACATAGTTAGAATTGTTAAAAACACATCGTTAGAATTGTTAAAAACACATAGTTAAACCTTTACACATCTGAACATTTTCTAAAAGTGAAAGTATTATTATTGAATATACTTGAAACATTGTGGCATAAAGAGAAGCGGCTTGCCTTCTCGAGTTATCGATTCACTGACAACCTTGTACAAACAAAAAACATATTTGCATCCGACGATTTTGACAACATATAAGCACAACAATGCAAACACTTTACAAATGACAGTTGAACTGTCAAAAAGAATGGAACACATTGAGGGAAAGAGGAATATGTCTGCTGAAGAGACGTGTGCTTGCGGTAAAGAATGAACCAAGTGGGGTTTTCAAGTAGAATATCTATAAAAAGTATCAATGGTTTAGTCCTTTTCCAAATGCAAACACATTTTGAAACCATTAAGGCAACCGGTGAATTTCGTTATAATGAACAAATACTTCGTTTGTCAATATATTTTCAAATACTTTATACTTTAATTTAATAGAGATTTTATATATTTTACATAAAGTTATCAACTGTGTTGGGAAAATTTAGCTTGTTCCCTGATACATGCGACGTTTGATTTCTCAACAACAGGCCCATTTCAAAACGAGAAAATATTGTTGAAAAATGAATGAATGTATATTGTTTTTTGGCGCATCGACAGCTAAGGTCATTTAGCGCCCAATTAAATGTAATTATTCAAGAAC
>JAUELF010080213.1:0-16144 GCA_031471495.1 Clinocardium nuttallii | reverse complement strand
CTGACCTACCAGAAACATGACTGCGACAGTTACATTTAGATAAATAATATAGAATTGTTCACTGACCTACCAGAAACATGACTGCGACAGTTACATTTAGATAAATATTATAGAATTGTTCATTGACCTACCAGAAACGTGACTGTGAGAGTTACATATATATAGAAAAAAAGAACTATTCACTGACCTTCCAGAAACGTGACTGCGACAGTTACATTTAGATAGAAATACAGAATTGTTCACTGACCTACCAGAAACATGACTGCGACAGTTACATTTAGATAAATAATATAGAAGTGTTCACTGACCTACCAGAAACATGACTGCGACAGTTACATTTAGATACAAATACAGAATAGTTCACTGACCTACCAGAAACATGACTGCGACAGTTACATTTAGATAAATAATATAGAATTGTTCACTGACCTACCAGAAACGTGACTGCGACAGTTACATTTAGAATGAGAATTTATAAAAAAAATCTGCCTTAATATCCATCTATTTCGGACGTGCAGGCTGATCTGAATCAACTCTTTTTGCAATGTTAAGGTATGTGAGGTTTTTCTTGAGAACAACTTGCGTCTTGAAATTTTGCGAAAGTTTATCATACAAATTTGAAAGATTAATGAAGACAGGAGAAATAAGTTGTCATCAGAAATTTATGCTGTTCTGACAATGATTTCAAAATAGCATATGAGATGCATACTATAAGCCGTTCCACTAGAAAACTAATAGTATTGACTTTGCATAATGTATCGAGAAAGATCAGCATGCGCACAGGCTGATCCGGGCAGACACATTCCGTTCCTGGAAGATAGAGGTATAGAGTAATGATTCCTGAAACTGAAAATCCGCAGGAGGCGAAAAGTGTCTGTCCGAGTTATTCTGCGCAGCATTATTAGGCTGATCTGGATTGATACTTTACGCAGAGTCAACAATGTTGGTTTTCTCGTCGGAAGGCTCATACATTAGTCGGTTACTGGGAATCGGTATTAATAAACCAAAGTACTGGAAACACTAATATCTAATTGGCCGAAATTGCAAACAGCACCAAAGTGTCGGGAATGCGTCGCTGAAACAGATAATAATTATGTCAAAAAGTATTTACCTTGTCGGAGAAAAACATCCAGTTCGTTTATTTGGGCTACAAAAGGATAGAAAAAAATATTAGTCTATGGAAGAATTTTGATTTATTCTCATCAATGTTTAAATATGTATAATCAGTTTCCTTTATACATAATATATCTGACGTCTCTGCCAGACAGACGACTGAAGAAAACATTGTGTAAAATTACAAATGGCTCATACTGTCTTAAAATATGTATCAAAATAATAATTTCTATTTCCAGATTTTAAATTTTTCATCGTATATTTTCAAAGCCAACACTATTCACACTCTCGGTTATAGACTACGTGTGTTAAAGTCAATACGCTACAAAATTCCCACGGCACAAACATTGAGTAAAGGCGAACTTGCCGGCGTTTTATAACTGAAATAAGGTTTGAATAATAATTAATTCATTTACACGTTTTATAGTTATGAATATACAGTTACTACCATATGTTTTGCAAGGTAGCAACAACACGCATGTCCATGGAAGTAGAAGAAAATACCACGGTGATTAAGACAAAGAAAGTTCATGATAATTTAAACAAGGTAGCAAAGACACCCATTGTGATTTATCCAAGGTAGCAAAGAAACCCATGGTGATTAAGACAAAGAAGCGAAGAAAGTTCATGCTTATTCAAACAAGGTAGCAAAGAAACCCATGGTGATTTTTATCCAAGATAGCAAAGAAACCCGTGGTGATTAAGACAAAGGAGCAAAGAAAGTTCATGCTTATTCAAACAAGGTAGCAAAGAAACCCATGGTGATTTATCCAAGGTAGCAAACGAACATATGGCGATGAAATCAAGGTAAAACAAATCATGATTAGTGATTTAGAAAAGGAGGCTAAACAATCATTGTGCTTTACACAAGGTAGCCAAACATAATGTATTCGGATAAGGTTACACAAGGTAGCCAAACATAAAGTATTCGGATAAGGTTACACAAGGTAGCCAAACATAATGTATTCGGATAAGGTTACAAAACATGTTGTGATTAAGACATAGATTACAAACGGTGATGATTCAAACAAAGTAGCAAAAATCTAGGGCGATTCAGACATTGTAGCACACAAAACTAGGGCGATTCAGACATTGTAGCACACAAAACTCTATGCTGATTAAGAAAAGGTAGAACAAAAACATGGTGGCTTATAAAGGGTAGCAAACCAGAAAACATTTATGATTTAGAGGAGGTAGCGGCCAACCACCCGTGGTGATTCAGACAAGGTAGCAACGGAAACCCATCGTGATTCAGTCAAATTAGTAACCAAACCGACGTTGACTTTAAAAAGGAATCAACCGAACCCATTGTGCTTTAGATAAAGTAGCAACCATGGTCCACGGTGATTCTGACAACTTAGCACGTATAGCTCATGGTGATTCAGACTCATCGCCATTGTTATTTAGACGAGAAAGCAACAAGGTTAATGGTGATTTAGACAAGGCAGTATCCTAACAAATTGTGATATATGCAAGATAGCTACGAAACAATTTTTTATTCAGACGAGGAAGCAACAAAGCTAATGGTGATTTAGACAAGGCAGCATCCTTACACTTGGTGATATATGCAAATAGCTACGAAACCAATTGTTATTTAGACGAGGAAGCAACAAAGTCAATGGTGAATTAGACAAGCTGGCATTCTAACACATAATGATATATACACGATAGCAACCAAACCAATGGGGATTTCGAAGGTAAGCAACAAATTCAATGGTGATTCAGACTATGCAGCAAGCTAACACATGGTATTACATGAAAGATAGCAACCACACCAAATGTTATATAGACAAGGCAGCAACCTAACACATTGTGATATATGAAAGATAGCAACCACACCAAATGTTATATAGACAAGGCAGCAACCTAACACATGGTGATATATGAAAGATAGCAACCACAACAAATGTTATATAGACAAGGCAGCAACCTAACACATGGTGATATATGAAAGATAACAACCACATCAAATGTTATTTAGACAAGGCAGCAACCTAACACATGGAGATATATGAAAGATAGCAACAATACCAATGACAAGGTAGCAACCTAACACATGGTGATGTATGAAAGATAGCAACCATACAAATTGTTATATAGACGAGGACGCCGCATGGTTGCTTGGAAAAGGTGAAAAAAGTACCTACGTACCTTCTGTTCCGACCAGTAACGCAATGAAATACAGGACGCCGAAAAGTGCCATCCTAATCCTGAAAAAATAACCGGGAACGAAATTAACCTTTTTCAACATGAAGAGAAAAAAAATACCTATATCACTTATAAAAGTATAAAAGTAGGTCTATTATTTAAATCAAGAATAAGCATTGATTTATAATGGTTAGGAGAATATTGATCCGTAGTCTTAATGCTCCTAAAGCAGCTGAAAGGCCAACCAGGCAGCCTTCTTCAAAGCTGTAGCATCATTTCGGGGGGTTTGACTGTCACATTTATACATATGTTTAGTTTATAATTTTACAAATGGTAATGGTTTTCGCTGTTTTGCGCACAGGTGTATGGAGTTAGCATTACGACGGTTTCACTTGTGGCAGGATAAATGGGCCAGTTGTTCTGGTAAATAACCCGGGGAATGAACAATTGATGAAAGCGGCGTTAATCACCATTCACACACATTAGTTTATAATTGAGTCTCGTATGGGGTATAATTGCCTCTCCGCTTTTGCCCAATTAAAAAAGGGTACATTGTCGTTAAACTAGTGGGGACACTTCTCTAGAGTTTTACCAGAACTACAGTTATATATATACGACATAATTGAGACGTCCAGCAAGAACCCAACATGATGGCATCTGCGTAATGTATCAACCTGATCAGCCCGCGCTGACTGATTCGGGCCGACGCATTCCGTCTCCGAGGGAAAGAGGTATAGAGAAATTATTCTGAAACAGAAAATCAATTGGAGGCGAAAAGTGTCTGTCAGGACAAGCCTGCGCGGAATTTTTAGACTGATCCGGGTCGATACTTTACGCAGAGACCACACTGTTGGTTTTCTAGCGAGACGGTTCATATATGCGAACAGGGGATAGTCTGGTGATACTGTGTGTACGCCGTATATTCACTGTGTGTATGCCGTATATTCACTGTGTATGCCGTATATTCACTGTGTGTATGCCGTATATTCACTGTGTGTATGCCGTATATTCACTATGTATGCCGTATATTCACTGTGTGTATGCCGTATATTCACTGTTCGCCGACGTATTAAGACCCCAACATTTCGGCTGGCGCAGCTCTGGCATCATTGCGAAGTGTCTCAAGTTATATGTAAACCCTTTCCCATAATTGAAATTACATTTATTGAATAAAGTTAATAAAACTGTGACTAAATGAGAAATTGCGTATGATGACAATTTACTTTTATCACACTGTTTGCAAATGTCGTCTGCCGTAGAGATACCAGAAAGCATCTGTTTTATAATGAAGAGCAGGGCCTTCTTTTTAAACTGTTTTCAATGTCGTAAAGTAAATTTAAACATTTAAAATTGAAAGAAACAAGTGAAATAGCGTTCGTTAATACGTTACCTCAGCAGTATCGCTTTTACTCCGAAATGTTACACTGTACAATAAAATGACATAATGACTGAGTTGATTATAAAACAAACAAATTATCATTCACCCCTTCCCTCCTTACGTAAAACGGTTCGATAATTAGGAATAAGCCAGAATGTAATTCGGGGATAAAATATCTAAAAAATAAACGTAGACAATATTTAGTAATATGCTTTTATTCCGTGTCTCAGCCAAAGTAACTGTACCACTCTATAACATTTATAATGTTTTAAAAAGTAATATCTTTAATTTTTAAAAAATAAAATAAAAGGAGGATTTTTTGTCTTCATCCATTATGCAAAGGGTGCAACGTGTCGCTTCGTTATATATAATAAATCTTGATTATACCGGTTTACGTTGTTATCCAGTCTATGAAACGTTCCTCCTTACAAGTAGACTGATAGCACATAGGAAATAGAAAATGGTATTGGGATACATAATTTGAAAGCGTTTTGGCGAACGAGTGACTTCTTCAATTTCTTTTTTGAGTAATTTCCCCTTTTCCAACGATGAGTTTAAACGTCGCCAGCTGATGTGGTGTTAAAAGTCTTCTGTGCCAGGGACACTTTCTCAAGCATAACCCTTTCCCACATACAGACGCTTTCTGACGCCTTTGTAGCATATGACTTTTGAAAACAATGGGACAAACGAGCAATTTCTCCTTTTGCCATAATGTTTTCAACTGTTTCAGTTGTTATACTTTCCTTCGTGTCAAAGTTGTCTGCTGCAGATTTGTGTTGTATGTGGGAGGGGGTTAACGACCTCAATCGAACACAACCACACCCTAGTAAGATGAACGATCGCTCTCCACCACACTCAATAACCGTTGCACAATAACGAAACACGTGTTCGTCGTTTTATTACGTATTTCAAACTTTGATGAGCGCATATAAATGCTATTATTGTCCAATCCGCAAATGTATCATTTACAACACATTGTAGCACCCGTAGCAGACGCGTTTTTTAACATAACAATGTAGCAAGAGGAAAAGTTGCTTTTCAGTAATTTCTCCCGTTGACACATTGTTTTCAACACTTAGAAACAATGATTTATGATCTATTATTGCTAAGGTTATTTGAAAGTCGTCTGCTGCAGATGTGTTGAAAGGGTTTATAAACTTTATATTAATCTATCTACTGCATTACCATCTGAAACAGGAATTTTGGAATCTTTAATTATGGTATATTATCTTTGTCCGAAATACTCTTTTTAAACTAACAAATAAATGGTTTGTGTATAGATTAATTGTTTTAAAACAATGCAAGTTTTTACCCTTAGAATACAAAACAACACCTGAAGAACACAGGACGAAATTTAAAATAATAAATTAAAACCAATGAGAATAGAAGTATATGGGTGTAGTATAGGTGTCGGATGCCAGTAAATCATTACACGGTGACGGAAAGACATTTATCCCAAATGTCTCTTTGCTAAGCCAGACGATACAAACACTGTGTGGAAAAGAGAGAATGTTATCACCATGAAGCTTCCAAATTCCCTCAATAAGAGAAATAAGGATTGAGAAAAGGGATGATGTTGAAGACAATTTGTAAATGTCAAGAACACATCGCCTTCAGCGATTCATCCATCATAAATATAACACAACTTGACGCTTTTAGATAAAGACATAAATATGATTCCTTTTCTTCCGTTGTTTCAGTATCGCTATTTACACACTCCAGTACACAGTTGAAATGAGCCGTCCCGCGAGAAAACCAACATTATAGCATCTGCGTAATGTATCGACCAGATCAGCCTGCGCTGTCCGCACAGACTGATCCGGGCCGACACATTGTGTCTCCGAGGGATAGAGGTATATAGAAGCAGAAACAGAAACGTGTCTGTTCGGGTTAGCCTGCGCGGCATGCTTAGGCTGATCCGGGTCGATAATTTACACAGTGACCACATTGTTGGTTTTCTCGCGAGACGGCTCATATAACTATAACAGGAGGCTCTACCGTCATCTGGCCATTTCCGGCCAGAACATATTACTCAATATTGGCATACCTTTTTCATTCAAGTGCTTATTCAATGTACCCTTGTATACCCTCATTTTTCACAAATCATAATATGCCTAGGTCTGTGAAGAATGTGATAGCATTCTTCACATGTCTAATCTATGGCAAATGTGTTGTTCCAACATTCCTCACATGTCTAGACTGTCAAATGGTTACATTTGTCACAGTTGTTAACGAGATGATTACATGCGCCATTGAAGCACAGTTTACAGATCCCGTGAGCATAAGACATGCATTCACATTTCTCATGCGACAATTCTAAGATGCAATTTCAACCAAAGCGTGCAAATACAGGGGGCTTCAACATCGTATACATGAAATAAATGAATACGTGTTTTGTTATGAGAATGTCAATGAGATAGGAAGTGTACATCGAATCACGTAAAGGAAAATAAAAATTCGTAGAGCAACATTGACTTCGAACCGACGCTATTTAACCAGCCGAACTCTTCGTAATATGTCAACCTTATGATTAACTATTTTAAAAGGCTAACACGTAAATGTTTCGTATCATTTAAAAGCAAGCGTACATAAATGTTTGTAGTGTCCTGAGCCGAACCATGACACTAACACGAATGTCACGAAAGTGTTGGTTCTAAGTCGACTACGATACCGACTGGATTTGAGAGTTTATAATATTTTGTGAACTAATGTTAATGAAATAGACTGTCAATTGGCATGTCACTGGTTCGAGCTACCGTGTCCTGCCCGCAAACTGCTATTATATCGATTATAATCTACTGATTCGAATCTAACCTGACCCTGCTAGACTATCGGCGGTTCTTTATTACCTATTATAATAATTATTTAAATGCTAAATTTAAAAAAAAAAAATCACAAACAATTGAACAGTCCCGCGAGAAAACCAACATTGTCGACTCTGCGTAAAGTATCGAACCGGATCAGCCTAAGCATGCCGCGCAGGCTAACCAGGACCGACACTTTTCGCCTCTGTTTCAGGAATCATTACTCTATACCTCTATCCCCCGAGACGGAATGTCTCGGCCCGGATCAGTCTGTGCGGACTGCGCAGGCTGATCTGGATCGAGTGAATGCGTCCATTTCATACGTACACGGACCAAGGACGGGGTACCTAGGTCATACTCTCTGAAATGTGCCGAATACGCTGTTCCTATGGCTCCTTCAATTGGATCCCCTCCACTGGACATAATGTGCGGACTCCCATACCCCTCCCCAATCGTATTTAGATATGATGAATGTCCATAACATGTCGGCTCAGATTGACATGTGCGTCAGACAATCAAATTATCGCTTACCAAATCGTTTGGAATATAACGGGTAATATTAGCCATATAAATAAACAAATAGAGAAGTGATGATTGTCGAGTTTTCCTACTACATGTATATAGTATCGAACGCTGGCTGAAGCATATGATTTAATTGGACAAAACCCGAGCACGTGTTTATGCATTATTTAAAAGTGTAAATGACCTGTTAAGCGCTGCAGTCAACCCAATATGCGTACAGCGAAGTTTGTCTGATTTCACTGAGATTAACATACCCTTAGAGTATACATGGCGGAAGTGTTTATCGCGCATATTTTTAAAAAATAATGTTCTGATATAAATTTCACTTATTTTATATCCGTATGAATATCGTGAAGCGTAAATAATGGATTTCAAATAAAACTAACCGCGTGTTGTAGTCTCTCCGGTTTGTCATCCGTTAAAGTAGCATTGGTGCCAAACGAGAGGAGTTACTGTACAAGGCTGTCCTTTTTTGAAGGATGCATTTATGTGTATAGAGCATACAGGCGGACTGTAAAGAATCTAATGAGACGATACGGGTGCAAAGGCTCACCTGCCTTTACTGTACGCAGATGCGATAATACCCTGAATCACTAGACGCGGTTCAAATTATTTTATTCAACAAAAATAAATACTTCCAGTTGAAATCTAGAACAAATCACTGTGGAAACACTTGTGGAAACTTTGGGTGGTCTCAATTTTGAAAATAAAAACAATTAAATTGCTCAATGTCTGAACCGTAGATTACCCTCCCCCTCCCCGTTTTATCACATATCTAAAGGGGGGTTATTACCCATATGTATACGTTTAATAACGTCATACACGTACAAACAACGCGGTCCACTTTGCATATATGTAACCACTAATGCAGTCCAGTCGCAAACACGGAGGAACAAAACCGGAACATTGGATAATACATATCTTTGTTTGATACAAACCAACACAATACACAGCAATGAAAATTGCATTGTAATATACGGGTTCGATTATTGAACAATCGTCCAGCAAACAGCCGAACAATGAGCAACATTCTAACAGATCGGTAATATTCACCAAGGCTCTCGATGTATTCATGTGGTATGAACTATCTTCAACTCTTTCCTTGGTACGCCTCCTGACGTTTTTGTAACATACTGTTCAAAGCTTTGCGGAAATGGAGTTATTTTTTTCAAAACGAAATATTATGAATATACAGGGACGTCCCTTATGTATATGATATCTTTCCTGTTTGCTAAAGCCATTTAAAAGGAAGCACGTGTCTAGAAAACACCGTTAGTTTCAGTATTGTTGCATGACTTCGTTTCTCTTGGAGGAAATTGATTTGCACGTTTAGATCTTTCAGGGCAAATGGCAATATTGCGGGTTTTTTGCAAACAATACAGATTCAGGTGAGTCGTCTCACATGAAACAATACTGTTAACTGTTAGTAATGAAACTGTCTTTGGTTATAACATGAAAAATAGAGTAGCCCGATGTTGAACATAGAGTAGCCCGATGTTGAACATAGACGAGTATACTTAAGGAAATTCGGGGCTTCTGAAGAGTTAACGGTGGAAATTAAGTGTTTATTGAACACGGTTATCTTCTACACGGAAAACAACTCTTCTATTGTATTTACTAATATATAAGATAATACCAGTGACCCGTTCATCTCCCTTTCACACATATAGACGCATTTTGACGCATCTGCAGCAGACGACTGTTAAAAACATCGTGACAAAAGTAGAAATTGCATCAAACGAGCATTTTTTCCCTTTGCCACAATATTTACGACTTTTTAAAGTAATTATATTTAAAATTATAGAGGTTTTCCTTATTTTTTGAGAAGACATTTTCAAAGTCGTCTGCTGCAGATTTGCTGTATGTGGGAAAGTGTTAAGCATGTGACGTTAATATATTGTTGTTGGGTTTTAATGGAGGGGCGTTGTTTGGTGGGTTTTCACTTCATGGTATACAGTTTCAAATGGGGTATACCAAGCAGAGTCGCCAAGATAAAAAGTGAGCCGTCTCGCGAAAAAAACAACATTATGGTATATGCGTAATGTATCGACTAGATCAGCATGCGCTGTCTGTGCATGCTGATCTGGGCCGACTCATTCCGTCTCCGTGGGATAGAGGTATAGAGAAATGATTCAGAAACTTCACAGGAGGTGATAGTGTCTGTCCGGGTTAGCCTGGCATGCTTAGGGTGCTTAGAACCGACAAATTACGCAGTCCATAATGTTGTTTTCTCGCGAGACGGCTCAGATTTTAAAATAAATTTAAACTAAACTAGAAAAGGTTAAGCTGTATGTAAGTTATATCGAAAGAAATGATTGATTGATTTTTTGGTGTTTTACGCGGCTTTCAACAATTGTTCAGTTATATCACGTCGTTTCCTGTGTAAGTTACCAGCACTACTGGTCCGTTTATTATGACACCAGTCAGTCAGTCGTTATGGTAACCCCGTAACCCAGAGCGCCAACGAGGGCAGCCATTACTATCATTTTAATAAAGTCTTTGGTATGACCCGACCAGTAAGAAATGATAATGTAGGTGCCCATTATAGATCAATATTAGAGGAGTGCTCTTTGAGATATCAATTATCTATAATAACGTGACATCCGATACTTTAATCACACAAGTAAATATTACACAGGACAGTTGATAAAGGAATCCTAAATCTTAATCAAACAACCACCCGCTATTCCAAATCAAATAACATAACAAAATGGATCAAGTCAAAACCATATAATACTTACACTTTCTTTCTGACGCCTCTGCAGTAGACGACTTTGAAAACATTGCGACTAATGTAGAAATTACACATGATGAGCAGTTTCTCCTTTTGCCATAATGACTTCAACCCGATTTAAAGATTACGCTCTCATTTGTGAAGAGTTGTCCCGTTGTCAAAGTCGTCTGCTGTAGATTTGTTGTATGCGGGAAAGGGTTACCAAATAGTAAATTACAATGTAAGATTGTTTATTTCCAAACAGACGTGTTAGTCATAGTTGTTAATACTGACCGAATTCTGACCTTTCTGCGAATACATATATACAAGTATGTCGCAGTTCGTATTGTTCATCAAATATAAACTGGTGTGCATGTATCTAAGTCTGTATATCTTCATTAAAATGAAATAAAAAGGTCGGTGAATATCAATTGAATACTTGAAGTTATTACTCATGTGCTTCCATGCTTTCTCAAAATATAGACTTTCAAAACAAATGGCTACTTTTCCAAATAGACTGTTAACCTATTGTCACAGTTACTTTTTTAAAACGACAGAAAGAATGTTGCCTGAGGTGGGGTTCGAAATCAACCCTGGATTGACAGCCTGCGTCTCTAACGGCTGAGATACCGGAGCACGGCGTTGATTACATCACAACTAATGTTAACCGTTTCCTAAATATAGACGCGTTCTGAGACAGCTGCAGCAGACGCCTTTTAAAAACATTGTGACAAAAGAAGAAATTGATTATGATGCAATTGCAATTTCTATATCTTCTACAAGGATTGCAACTCTTTTCAATAAATGAACTGTTATTTATATTTGCATGGATGCTTTCAAAGTCGGCTGCTACATATTTGCTGTATATGAGAAAGTGTAAAAGTCAATCTTTTTCTTGTATTGTTTTGTTCATGGTTTGCAACTTTAAAATGAAGCTAAAATACACGAGTGTTGATGACATTAATTACTTGCATGTGTTTAATTGGGAATAAAGATCACAACCTGTGTAATTGGAAATTAATCACTAATATCGACGACAGATTGGACAAGTTTTATCTATTTGTAAAATTGTTAAAAGTATAATGTTTACTAATAAACAAATACAATTCTGTTCTGTTCTGTTTAGGGCTGGCACATGTAGATCCTAGGACACTTTCCTTGTAGAATTCGACAAATAATTGTCTGGTATTCTATCATCGTTGAAGTCTTTTGTATGGTGTTTTACGCCGCTTTCAACATGCCTTTTCACGTGTATCGAGGCGTTTTATGTGTAAGGTTACTAGCACTACTGGTTCATTTATCCTGACACCAGCGGGTCAGTCGCATTACTGACCCCAATAGGTTGGAAAGCCGTTATTGCAATTGTTAGAGTATCTGATGACGCCCGTACATAATAATTAAATGTATTACACCTGTTACAATACTACATGCTGTGTTTCTAAATGCTATGAATAATGACGAAATGTCACAGTTCACAATGTATATTGAACTGTTGTATAAACTGCCAAACATATAAGACGTTATAAACTCAAATCATATGGTCTAATGCACTTGACCTTGTTACCAATGATATTTCTATTGAATAATTATATACATTCTAAACACACTTTAAATGCTTGTTGCTTAACCCTTTCCCTCATACGACAATTCTACAGAAGACGACTTTGAACATATTTTGTCAAAAAATAGAAAATCTCGATGATTGAATGGATAACCTATGACTTTAAGCGGAAAACATTGTGGCAAATGGAGAAATTGCACGTTTTGTGCGGTTTCTTCTTTTGTCACTATGTTTACAAAAAGTCGTCTGCTGCAGGGGCGTTATAAAGCGTCTTTATGAGGGAAAGGGTTAATGCTTATGCTAACATTGTAGTTCATGTTCACTAGAATAATACGTACAGACGCCACAGCCCAGTCAATAACGACGATACCTGCCAATCAAGAGGCCATAGGTTCGAAGTATGGCATAGCTAACATTCCTTGTAAACCCCAAAAGTCAATGAGACCAGCGTACAGCGTCTTCTCATTGGGCTATAAAGTCTTTTCAGATTAATTAATCCTTATACCCTTAAAACATGAGAGCTAGCAAACAAATGGGTTTATGAACTGGTTGCAGTGGCATGCCTGTAAAGAAATGTTGAAATGGCGTTACTGACTTCATTTTAGTTTATTCCTTACTATTTGATGAGTGCCAGATTCACTTGATGAGCACGTGTAACTTTGTTAACATACAGGCGCTTTCTGACTCCTCTGTACCATACGACTTGTGAAAACACTGAGACAAAACGGAAACTTACACAAAATGAGCAATTTCTCTGTTTGCCACAATGTTTTCAACGCTATTCAATAATTTAACTTTCATTAATAGAGATTTACCACATTTTGCTTACACGTTTTCCAAGTCATCTGATGCATATTTTGTTGTATGTGGAAAATATTTGAATCATAGATGGCTTTATTCGGTCTCGTCCAATGAGATCACCTTATTTCATCGAAACAGAAATATATATTTCATGTAAACGTTTTCCTTTTCAGTTCAGGTGGGACATATTTATATCAAAAGTTATACCCCGCATCCAACAGTACATGCGTTATATCACGGCGTTACCTGGGTAAATTACCAGTACCAGTCGTCCATTCATCCTGACACCAGCGAGTTAGTCGTAATGTTACTGCTCTTAGCGCAAAGGAATGTAAGCCTACCATTTGAAGTATTTGGTATATCGACCAGGGATCGAACCCGGGACCTCTCGCACCCGTGGCGGACGCTCTACCACTACACTATCGGGGCAGTCTAAATTAAATTAAAACTATTTGGGCTACAGTTCTTGTGTTTGGTCAAAAGATGCATCCATGACTAAATTACGTGTGTTCAAAAAGTAAAGACTTTGGTTAGACTGTGTGGATGCATAGGCTTGAATGTTTTTTTCAATTTACGCGGCTAAACACCATGGCTGTGAGGTACATGTAGAGAGTCGGGACTCGTGACCTAAAGTTCCCTAATTCGAATCCCGTGTAAGCCTTTTCAAATGTGGGACATCCCCACCCACTCGGCACTCTTATCGGTTGTGTAGCAAGGGAACAAGGAAGCCGGACATTCGAAGTGAAAAAAAGATAAATTTGAATTAAACAATTTTAAAAAATCACTTGTTTAATTTGAGACAAACCGAAGACCGTGCATCGGATGATATATTAAACTACTTGACCCTTTGTCACATGTAGACGCATTTTGATGGATTTCCAGCAGGCGACTTTTGAAAACATGGCGCAAATAGAGAAATGACTCATAATCAGCGAATATTCATTTTGCCACAATGTTTCAACTCTCAAAACATTTAATTTTGATTTATCGAGATGTTCATGTATTGACTATTTATATATGTTTGCTGCAGATTTGCATTATGTACGTGTAAAACGAGTATGTACTTTTAATCAACTCGTTGCGCGTGTCTGAACATAACATTTAATTTAAACTTTGAATAACAGATTATTCAAGTAGTCCCCTATGTTGGAGACAGCTATTTATGCACACGAAAATGGACCATATTCCTTTTCACTTATTAAGTCACTTTAATCCTTTACCAGATGTCTCCGAGCTTAACCTTTCTACATCAGCAACATTTTATATAAACCTTTGAAATATCGTTATAAACGCTGTGGGAAAATAGGGAGAATTCTTATGTCAAAAAGTTCTTACATTTGTTCTTCGTTATAATATTATTTTGACGAATATTTGAACATCGCCCTTGCGAAACCCAACCTTAAGATATTTTCGACAAGTCACGTTGTATCCAGATCAACCTGCACATTCCCGCAGTCTGATCCGGCTCTGGTCTTTTTCCTCACGTGAAATAATTACTTTAATGTTGGTTTTCTCCGTATACATTGTAAATATGTATATGCACGTACTCAAATATAGCAGTCCCATTTTCACCTGAAGCAGTTTATAATTACTTCAGAAATAAATCACCTATTGAAGGCAGCCGACAAAAATAGCAATATTACATGACTCAAGTGTGAACGGAAACAGGTATCTATGTATTTACATGGGAGATCATCGATCAATGATGAGAAAACCTTAATCTTAATAACTTAAATGATTGTACATTTCAATAATTTTCCATATACAAACGACTTTGACCTTTTTTTATTATGATTTTAATAAAGGGATTATGATGATCAATGCCCCCTTTCAACACAAAGTTGAATTCATTGTGGCAAAATGAGAAATGTATCTACCTATATACATTCGAATGCAGTTTTCCCATTAACCCTTTCCCACTCACATACAAAACATCTGCAGCAGACGACTTTAAAAACATAGTGACACAAACATTGAAAAATATCCATAAAAGAAAGCTTTATTGTTAAAAACAGTTGAAAATATTGCGACCAAAGGGGAAATTGCTACTCATGAGTAATTTTACCCTTGGCCACAATATTTTCAAAAGTCGTCTGCTGATATTGCGTCAAAATGCGTCTGCATGTGGGAAAGTTAAACCACACTACCAGTAGGTCTGTTCGGATCTATAATCGGCCAATTTGCACTATGGATACCCGTCCTGTTATTTAAACAAATAAACCAACAGAGAGTTTTAAATTCAAGGTTATATATAACGTCCAATTGTGCCCCGCCAAAATGATTAATGTCCTGATATTTATTCAATTTTACCTGTTCAAATAAGGCTATACATAAAGGTTATAATGCAGTGAACACGAACCTTGTCATGTTAAAACGTTATGATCACATCACCCGATACTGGCGATAGTTGACGTCTCGGAGGTAGACGAGTGGGGGAAATAATTTACTCATACAACAATTCTGCCGCAGACGACTTTGAACATATTTGGTCAAAATATAGAAAATCTATACTAGTAATTGAAGGGATAACCTATGACTAAAAGTGGACAACATTGTGGTCTTCTTTTGTCAATATGTTTTCAAAAAGCCGTCTGCTGCAGAGGCGTCATAAAGCGTCTATATTAGAGGCATGGTTAATATGAAAATGTTGTTTCCTTTTCTAAACATGTATTCAATGACGATATCTTATCTGGTACGTGTATATGTCACGTATATATATATTGTAGCCGATTCTGTTACGACACGAAGATCGAGCCGAGTCTCATGATCAGGGGTCTTGTTGCATGCCTTTCTTTTCCTATATGTGGGTTTTACGCTGTTTTCAACATTATTTCAGTTTTATCACGGTGATAGTTCACCTTTTCAACATCCCTTGGTATACAAATCAGTTCTACGATAGGACATGTGCTGATGGAAGCCAGGACGCCCGTTAACACACGGCGCTAACCACTCGGCCACGGCGGTGTCCCTGTAGCATGTATATAACTGAATTCAATACACGGCGCTAACCACTCGGCCACGGCGGTTTCCCTGTAGCATGTATATAACTGAATTCAATACACGGCGCTAACCACTCGGCCACGGCGGTTTCCCTGTAGCATGTA
>JAUELF010080102.1:0-16145 GCA_031471495.1 Clinocardium nuttallii | reverse complement strand
AGAGAATTTAAATACATGTAGAGAATAGAGAATTTAAATACATGTAGAGAACAGAGAATTTAAATACATGTAGAGAACAGAGAATTTAAAATACATGTAGAGAACAGAGAATTTAAATACATGTAGAGAATAGGTTCTTGTTTTAATATGTGTAGAGAACAGACGTCCCGACGGTTGATGTATTGTAAAGATTTTGGCACAAAAAATGTATTCTGTTTAAATATATATAGAGAATAGGTCTCCAGAGCTCTAGTTAAAGGGTGTTTTACAAATTCTAACCCTATGTTGTTGGTACCCAAAAGTATCATCTCTATGAGACGATTGTTTTGAGTACCAACATCATTGTATTGGATTGGATAATAAGAGACATATTGCGGGGAAATGAGCTGTCTGTATACCCCTTCTTATTTTGACTTCTGTGGGGGCTGAGGAGAATTGTGCTCAGATTGACATACACAAGGAATCTAAAAATCAAATCTCATAAAACGTGAATGAGGAAGATTGGATATGATTTACATCTCTCTTGTACTGTATACTTTCTCCATAAATGATCTTGTGGGTATTCATCACCTTTTCGAAACCTACCCCCTTTCCCAACTGCAGACACATTTTGACGGCAGAACTGTTTGAAATCATACTGGCTAAAAGGGAGAAATTGCTAGCAATAAGCAATTTTTTCTGTTGCCTTAATGTTTCTGACGGTTTTCAATTCTCATTATTTTGATGTTTTCAAAGTCGTCTGCTGCAGAGTTGTTGTATGTGGGAAAGGTTCAATTTGCCAATGTGAAGGATGAATATTCAATGAATTGCTGAGATTTTATGGAGAGAGCCTAACTTGGGTATACAAAACAAAAGAGATGGGACCCCTATCTGATCTGAGGGAAATGTGAAAACTAGACTCGAAAGAAAATTTGGAAGTTTTGATAGACTTTGTGAAGAAAATCAAGACTGTGGTCAATCAAATCTGGGGTCGATTTCTTGTCAGTCCCCCCATTTCACTAGTTTTAAAGGTTTTTATAAAAAAAAGTACATGGACTTCTTAAGAAAATGGTTCATTCAGATTGTGTATGTTAATTCTAATTGCACAATTCCTCTCTTTGTAGGGGTCAAAGGTCAAGGACACAGTATCCAATGGTTACAAGGTCATGAGCTTACCGCTTCAGCTAAATCTTTGTCTAATACCTTCACATGCAAGAGGCGGGCTTTATGGATAAAAACATGCTTGGAGAGATCACGGTTAAAATTCCAAAAAAATCAGTGTTCGGAACTTTCTGCTTGTTGCGATAAATTCCAGCATATAAATCGAACACACCTAATCAAGTATTATTTGGATCGATATTTCCGAAAGAAAACCTACTCAGATCTGAAGTTTTATATGGATGTTTTCTTCAAGAAGAACTGCATCACAAATGATTTATACACAGGATCGGATTCAATCGTGAATAACAGTGTAGAATATAATCCAAAGAAATTACATAGAAGCCATGAAAACGAATTAAATAGAAAGAAAAACTGTGATAGGATGGAAAATGTTGTAAGTGCTTTCGATACTGGTTCAGCGTCACCAAATGATAAACTTGCTGAATCAAAAACAGTCTGTGATACAAACATACATGTCCCATATACATATAAACATACACAACTCAGGGAATATTGCTGTAAATGTTCCAAACAGTACCATGCCGACAGTGTTAATGGCTTTACGTCAAGAATCAATAATTGGGAACTGTCTCATGATATTTTACTAAGGGAGACCATGCACTGTGATTTTCTGAAGTACAAACGCTGTCAAAATAAACCGTTGACATGCAAGACAGTGTGGAAATACTTGTGGTGGTTTGACACGCCAACAAAACATTACCGCGAAAAGACGCGCTTTGACAAAGATAATTATCTGAATCGGACAATTCACCCCTGGTGCTTGAATACGTCTTTTATCCGACCGCCTGTTCAAATACACTACGTCTACCCTCTGTATGATTTTAAAAACTCGAACAGCGAGACTGAACAGCAGTCGTCACTAACTGAAGACATTCCCAAAAGGGAAACAGTACAATTCAAAATTACGGGTGAAAATTCAGGAATGTCAAGTAATACTGCGGATGATAGTACATCAGATAAAAATAAGAATGATCTTGAGTCTAACAAGCAAGATACAGAATTGAGAAGTGAATCAACAAAATCAGATCAAAATGAAAGCAAGACAGGTGCGACTGATCTAGTCACGGCGAGTGAGAACCTTGGAATGTTTTATTCGTCTTTGAATGGTGATCTGACAGACAAAGTAACAGACAGTGCCAACTCGGTGCCAAAAGAAATCGTTAAAAGTCAGGACTTTGCTGATTCAGGAATAAGTGTTGAGGCCGGGGGAAGATCGCTTGATCAATTATCAGATAAGAGCGTTGAATCAGACAGTTCCGAGCAATCTTATGATGAGGACATAAACATAGCGGGGAAAAATATACTGGGATCGGATGTCTCTAACACTGTGGTTGAAAGCTTGAAGCTTATTATGCAGAAGAGTTCGGATCTACCATGGTATTCAAGTCTGTCTGGGGCCGAGATCCAGCAGGTTGTTCAGTTATCTCGACGCAAAGGTTGGACAAACATTTCAAAAACACTACACATTCCCAAAATACAGCTCTTGACTTGGAGGAGAACCATTAAAAAGTCGACGACAAGTGAAACTGTTGACGCTAAAACACATGATCTAACAGATCTACCTCCAAAAAATGAAGAAGAAGTCGAAGAGAGTGTTGATCATAGTGTTGAAGGAGGCACAGCCTCGATAATGGAAAAAAGTTCAAAGTGCTCAGCCAAATCTAGTCAAAACAATGATAATAATGTTAGTAATGAGGATACAAAATTACAGGCCAGTACCAGTGGTACACTTGGTCGTGATTCTGTCAAAGAAATTTCAAAAGGTAAAGGAGGTGAACAAGAAGGACCTGTGCTTTCAGGGAATTGTAACTCGGATGGTCGGCTTCATCCGCCAAAACAGAGTGAATTTTCGATTGGAAATAGAAGTGGTACTGTCAGTGATTTAAATAAAAACTATGGGCGTAAAAATGCCGGAGGGACGTCTCGGGAATCCTCAGGGAACAACAGTGTGACTAAAAGACCAAATTCTTTGAACACTATGATAGATCGATTGAAAAAGAACTTGGTTAGTCAATCCTCAAGCAGTCTGAACGAGGTTATACCTGATGGGGCAGCCTCTGAAAAGGACACGGAGAGTACCGATAGTGACAGTAGTTCGGATGACGAAAGTTCAAGTGATTCCGATGGACTTGTCATTGATACCGATACCTCAGAAGTGGAAACCGATTCTCCGGAAAAATCGGATGACGATAGTGATGGGCATGAAAGTGAAACTGATAAAGATGATCAATCCAATCACAAAGAAGAACATGCTTCAGAAATTAATAGTAAGATTAACGAATCGGTCAAAGAAAATAAAGGTATTGAAACCGACAATGTTACTGAAAAGATGAATGAATCTGTGACAGAAATTAAAGCTATTGAAATAGACAATGTTACAGAAAAGGTAACTACAAAGATAAACAAATTTGTCAAAGAAAACAAATGTATTGAAACAGACAATCTTTTTGGTAGTATCACTGCAAAGACGAATGAATCTGTGATAGAAAATGAAAATATTTTCGTTAAAGACTCTGACAATACTGACAGTGCTAATACAGGGAATTCAGGAAATCATAATGTAAGAGATGAAAGTATTACAGGTACTAAACTGATTGATGTGCAGAAGAATTTTGATAAAGCTACAAACTTACATGTACCAGATCATTGTTATCTTGGTTCGTTGCGTTCAGTGCCAGAAGAGGTTTCTGAAAATGGGGAGGCTGTAAAGAAAGCAGATTTAGAGACAAATAATGAGAGTGATGATGATGAAAGCAAAAACGTCTGGATGCCTGCAGACGACTCCGGTCAGTTAACCTTTCCACAAAATGAGTGGTATATCTTAAATGGTAGGAAAATAAGAGTGTTTAGTCAATTTTCTGGTAAAAAACGGAAGCAGTTACAAAAGAGAATAGAGCACCGGGGTATTAATAAAGTGTCATCCAAACTAAAGATACCTGCAGATTATCTTGAGTCCGTAGTTGGTAATAAGAATGTTGATCAAAATGTCCAGATGGTGGTTCAGCCTGTTAAAGGAACACAGGTTGAAGTTAGGCGTATAGTGACGAGGCCTTCTAGGATCGAGTCTGAAAGCAAAACAAAAGCGGTTTCTAAGATGGGAGAGTTTGTATCTTTGAATACTCTATGTGATGAAATGTCAATGGGAGGTACTGCAGTCGGCCAAGGGAGTTTTAGTGGTAGGTTTCATTCTACAGGTGCTCAGGTCTCTGAAGATAAGATAACCAATGCACCTGTGTTAGATGAAAGGCTAAGAAATACGAGTTCCAGTCAATCTGGATACCCAGGGGAATCACTGACACATGCAGATATCCCAAATATAAAGAAGACTATTGTTGACCATTCATATAAATTTGGGAGAGAAGAAACTTGCAAGAGATATAACATAAGCATTAAAACTCTGACGCAATGGAGAAACCAAGTAATGATGCAAGGTGTAAAGGCTTTAAAGGCAAATACCGGAAGTGAAAAGACAATTGATAAGAGTTATAAAAAGTCATCAGATGATATCAGCAATAAATTGACAAATCTCAGAGAGCATACAGAGACAAATGAAATGGAACTTGAAAGTGAATTAACAACGGACAAATACAAAAGTGGTTTAGAAATTCAGAGATCAATAACTTGCCCTCAAAAAGTTGAAACATCAAGGAAAGTTAAAAGAGTTGTTTTCAGTCACCAGCTTAAGGTTAAGATCGCCCATTTAGCTACAGCGTACGGGATAACGTATGTGTCCAAACAATACAACATTGGCGCTAACACCATCAGAGGGTGGTTGAAATTATACAGAGATTTTGAGCTTAAAAGTTACGAGTTCACAGAGGAAGACCTCAAACAACTTGTGACTAACAATGAACGAAAGATGCTGGAAACGTCGAGTAAAAATAATCAGAAGATGACATTGGAAACAAATTCACTTGGTGTTCCCGTTATAGTTCAAAGTCAGAAAGATAGTGGTGGAAATTTATTACATGTTCAAATAGAAACAGTTGACACAAAAACTGTACCTGCACCATCGCCAAGAACTCATGAACAATCTGAAAGTTTTGAAGAAATATACAGCTGGAAAGTTCAATCAGATGTTGAAAAAGCAAAAGGTAAATTGCAAGGGAATCTTACAATAGGTGCACAAACTATGGAACAAGTTGATTTGAATGAAAATAATCCTGCTTGTGAAGGTGGTATGGTTTCTCATCCTAATGTTATGGAGAAATCTGGTCCTCGTAACTTACCTTCTTTGCCAAATAGAATTGAAAGACACGAAGATTGGCAGAGCTCTTATAATGAAAACAGTGACATGTCTGTAGTCAGTGCATATTATGGTGTTGAGTCTAAAGTTCCAAATCGGACAACAAGAGCTATTGTTCAAAGTAAAGAAACCCCAAAAAGTGAATTGGTCAAATTGTTAAATCTGGGTATCAAAACAGAGCCCATCAATGATGGATATGAAGAAAGTGCAAATCCAATATCACAACACAGATCACCTGCTGAAACCGTTGCCTCAAGTTCACATCATGGAATACAACCAGAAATGGTTGTTACGAAGGGTTCCCAATCGAGAATACAACCAGAAACAGCTACTTCCAATTCAAACCCTAGGGCAAATCCCCAAACAGCTGTTAGTCAATGTTTACAATCACAGGATGCAGCTCTTGCCGACACAGATGAAAATCCGAGTTCACAGCACAGATTTCATGCAGAATCGCCAGATATGTCGTCAAGTTTACCCCATACCAAGTTAATTCCAGTGTCGTCACCACCTGCATCCAGATTGGTTGAAGCTGCAGGGACGTCTACCTCCTCGAGTCAACATTACAGTAAGGATGAAACCAGTAATTACGAAGCTGCTGTGAAAGAAAAACACCTTGGCCCCAGAGTGATAATTATACCTCCAGCGACCTCGATCACGGGAAGTATTTTAGTTAGCACTCTTAGAAATTCTGAATCCCAGCAGACGGATTATCAGCAATCTCCTCCGAAAAATAGTATTGTGATACCTCAATTAACTGCCCTGCCATCTTTTCACCGTGGAGATGATCAGAGTAGACCTTCTGAAAGTAATAGTCATTTAAGACACAAGTCTGCTGAACTTCCATATGCAGAGGAGAGTAAGCAAGCCGAATCAGGAGTGTTAGCAAGTTTAAAATCAAAAGTATGTGCATCTCTGACAAGCATATCTACTACTGCGATGCCAACGGAATCTGCAGAACAAACAATTGATACAGGCAATAATGGGCCCAACAATTCTGTTAACAGTGCTAAGAAGAATATAACTGATAAGCTCAATATTGCAGTTACAGAGAAAGACCTTGAAGTGGAAAAAGCTCTAAAAAATGCCTTGCTAACACTGAAAGAGAGAAAAAGAAAGGAGAAAAGTGAAAGCAGAAATATAGACCAATCAGGGAGTTGCAACAAAGCTAAATTGTACTTCAAATCGAGTGACAGTAGAAACGATGGCCAAAGAGATCCACAAAGTAGTAAGCCAAAGCAAACTCAAAGTAGAATTGGTGATTTGATTAAGAGCATTTCAAACAGAGTAACGGATAAAAAGAAAGGTTCAGAGCATGGTAATGCTACGAACAAAGATGACGAAGATGAGAGGTCATCAACTGATGATAGCAGTTTCACAGAAAGTGCTGATGATGATTCATCTGATGGTTCTAAAGATCAAACGGACCCAGCCTCGGATGTCGTTGGAGAAACACCGAATCTAAGCGATAAGCTGAAGTCACTTCTAGAAGCTGATATCTTTACCAGCATAAAGGAGGCAGAAGTCAAGGGTGGCGCAGAGACGGAAACACCTAATATGGATGATTCGCAAATTATTCCAGCAAAATCTAAAGACAAAAGCATTGATAAGGATAATATGAAAGTTGCTCAGCGATCTTTAGGACCAGCGAAAGTTACTGGAAGAACCGAGGACAGCCCTACCAAAAGGATAACATATCCTGCTCGACTTAAAATGCGACTTGGGCACTTATGTAATGCAAATAGCCTATCAAGTATTAGTAGAAAATTTAATATTCAAACCAAAACCTTAGCCAAGTGGAGAGATATGTATAAAGACACTGATATGAAAGAGGATGCTCTCACACAAGAAGATATCGATGAACTGAAGAGAATCCAAGAGTCGAAGACTTCCCCAGTGAAATCCAACAGAGAGAAATATGATATTTACATTGATAACCCGGAGAGTGGGACCGATTGTGTTATACTGGATGAGACCCCGCCAGATAATGTGTTAGGTGTTCCACAACTAGCTATTGCACAAAATATTGCCAAACCAAAACAGACATTTAAGCCTGACAATATTGCAAAGGTGCAAGTGAGTTCTGATGTAAGAAGTGATGACAAGGAAAAAGATACGAAACCAAATGTTATTCCTAAAATGTCTGAATTTAACAGACTTAAAGAAAAGTTCTATGTTATAAAATCTCCAAGATCGAAAGGACCGAACATTTTAAGAAAGTCAAGTCCTATCATGAAACCTTCAAGCAAGCCAATGGCTTCATTTAACAATCTAGGCAATGAAGTTCCACTTTATTTTGCTCTTGACGAATCTGTGACAGGTGAAGCAAAGAAAAATTTGCGACAGAAAATAGTTAAGCCATCTAGTGGATGGCACAAAGGTGTTTTCCTTGAATCCACAAGCTCGGAAGCATCAGCTTTCAGCAAAGCACCACAATCTTCATACCCAGGGATTGTCACGCAGGCCAGCCCAACAAGTACTATTGGACATGGTGAATCCGGTATAAAAGATGCTGTCAACTTGCCAAAATCTGGTGCTTTAGGCAGTTCTGTTGATCCAATAGAACTGTCAGTAGGAATAAGTGACAGGATTCATGCAGAATCTGGAAGTAAACAAGAAGAAAGTGGTGAAAGTGTTGCAAAGCAAAGTGATACTTATAATGCCATATTTGAACAAACAAACAATCTCATAGCAGAACTGAACTCCCATGTCGGCCAAGAAGAGTCACAGAATAAACCTTCCAGTAGGAACCCATCAGGAAACACAAGTCCAAGTCCATCAACTTCTTCTTTGAATATAAGATTAGCTGACCTCAAATCACACTTCATTAAAAAAGGGCATACAATTGAAGGCATCACAATAGCACATGATTCTCCTACGGATATTGAAACTGATAGCATTCCATCTTGTAAAAAGTCATCCTCTCCTAAAGCTGTACATGTTACTCTCAGAAGGACAATGTCTACTGAAAATGGGGCACCTGCAAAAATATTGTCAAAGCGATCTCTGTCGATGGAAAACGAGGAAGAAACCTTTGACAAAATAGAAAAGGATGGTTCATTCCTTTGGAAATGGAAGATTGTAAGAGAGGCAAGGACATCTGGCTTTGGAGCTACAGCTTTGTCACACAAAGTAAACATGGCTGAAATAATGCAATGGCATGATGATTTCGTCAAGGACAGCGAGTTGAAATTGAAGTTGAATGCAGCACAACATGCCCTTCTCTATGGCCTTGGTGATGCTGCAAACAGTTTTAAAGTAAAGAAGGAATTCATTACAGATTTGTTCAAGAGTAAGAAACCTGCTTTAATCTCACAAGGCCTTGGTGAAAAAGATTCTCTTGCTGCTGAAGATTTTAGAGTTGCAAAGGAAACTCATAGTATTAACAAAAGTTCAGACAAAGGACTAGAGTTTGAAACGTTGGAGAGGGCCGATGGTAAAATAAGAAGACCAAAGTTTCTCACTAAAGCCAGTATGCAGTCAGCAGTTGGATCCGATGAATTAAGGAGAACGCAGAAAACTAGAATGGGTCCAAATACTATCAGTTATTCGTCTTCTTCTTCCAGGAAAGAGCATATTCAGAGCCCATCAACGGTTGGGGACGGATTCAACAGGGATGCTTACATTGCAGACACAAGGGCCAACTTGGGGACAATGCCAAGACTGGTAAAACAACCTAGCTCTGGTGCTGGCGGAGTCGAAATTGCCAGCACCTGGAAGCAAATTCAATCTGTGATCAATCCGCAGAAACCTTTAGAAAAGAGGTATACTCAGGAATATAGGAATAGAATCATTAAAGAATGTGAAGAAAAGGGTCAAAAGATTATTTCGAAGGAACAACGAATTCCATACAATGAAATTTCACGATGGAGACTAGAAGCTAAGAAGGCTATATTACTAAAGATGAAACCAACAGAACCAGTAAGGGCAAAGGAGAAAATCTATCCAAGTCGATCTAGTACAAGCCATTCTAAAGAGTTCACTACAGTTTATCCGCCTGAAGCCGAAAGTGGTTTGGTGTCCTATACCAGTGAAGTTTATATTGATAGAGACTTGGACGAGTCTGCTACATCAACTGAAGAATTCTCTGACAAGGTACCAGAAAAGTTTAAAGAATCGCTGAAAATAAAGATTAAATTGAATAAGAAGCCAAAAGTAGTTCAAAATGAAAGTGGCAAAGATAAAGTCCAACAAGCTAGTCATGCTTTAACAGGGAGCACACGAAGAGAAGAAGTGCAAATTCTGCCAAAGATGCCAGACATTTCTCGCGAGAAACGAAAAGCTTCCGTACACGCTGAAGACGAAGATTTAAAACTACAGGTTGTAGACTACTGTATCCAATTTGGGGTGTTAAAAACTCAGAAAAAGTTTGGATTGATCCGCCAAAGTATTGTAGACCTCATGCAAGAGTATGACAAATACTGCAAAACATCTTTTGCTTACAACACCAGATCAGAGGACATAAAGAATATGAAGACAAAGCTGATAACAAGAGAAAAGACAAGTGTTGAAGAAACCCGTACTACCACACCTTCAGTTGTGATGCTGCACAATCTCAAAGATTACATAGTAACTCAGGAGTATAAAGACAGTGTGGCGGAGTACGCGAGGGATCACGGCATCACTGCAGCTACGAGGAAATTCAAGCGAAAGACTTCCACCGTCAAAAGTTGGATGGGACATAATGCGCAAAGGCTTAGGAAGATGAAAAAGGTGGAGGAGTTGATGAGGCAGGCCCAGGCAGAGTTTGGAGTGAGAAACACTGATGCTGCAGATAAACAGTCGGGCATACCTGGTCTTTTAGTTCCAGCTGCTAAATCGCCAAGAACTGCAGAGTCCTCTGAACCAACATCTCCGGTGTGGGATCAAGACTTTGTAATAAAACCATACTCGGGAAAAGGTCCATTGAAAATGACTTTATCGCCTAGGAGAAAATCTCCCATGATTATGATGTCAAATGATGAGGATCAGAAAGAGACAGAATCAGATGGGGAAGGGGATTTAACTGAAGAGTATGAGGAAGTCACAGCTTGGGAGGACACAGAAGAAGGCGATGAGGATGATGAAAATAAACTGGACACAAATAATGATCAAAGAAAACCAACCGACTCTCGAACTCCAAGTAAACCAACCACGTCTACAGTTTTAGATCAATCAAACAAAGGCAAAAACACTGGTGTGAAACGTGCAACAGATTGTGTTGATAGTTCCATTTTGATAAGACCAACAGATGTTCCAAATATTTTAGAAATGAGCGGATTCTTGTCTGATGGTCTTTCTAGTGCAAACAAGTCTTCTAATGCTTTGAATGTAACATCAGGAGAACTGGATGCTACTATAAACTATGGAAATAAATCTAGTGATTTGTCAAATACAACTGGAAATAAAACGGTTGATACCATTAAGAAAGTAAATGTAACCGATGATAGACACGTAGAGAAGATTCTTGGTAAGAAACATTCCAGTGGGACTGCAGATGGACAAACGGAAAAGTCTGAAATGAGGAATTCTAAATCTGAAGCTCAACCATCTAAACAAGTTGAAAACAAATTTGAAACTCCAAATTTAACCGCAGTTGAAATGTGCAGTAGATCAGATGTTGTTATCGCCATTGAAAGATATGAGCCGAATGTAACTCGTAAGAGTGAGAGTAAAACCCCCGAAAATACTTCTAAGAACAGAGATTCCTCAAGTACTTCAAAAGAGAGGAAAACCGTTGAAAAAAGTCCCGTACCAGTGGTGAAAGAAACTCAAGAAAAGATCCCATATGCGGAAACAATCATGTTCAAACTGTTTAACTCTAACGTCGAGTCCTTTTTCACCACTCCAACGGTCCAGAATACGTTGCCGTCTCAAGGCAAAGATGATGCAAAGTCTGTGGTCAGTGATACAGCATCGAATGCTGACTCCCTGAAAGGCAAAGGTAAACCTACAAAAAGACCGAGACAGAGTGCAGACCTAGAAATAATAAAGAACATTGATGAAACATGTTTGTTTGGATCTAGTAGGATACTGAAATCCGACAATGAGGAAAGAAGTCAAGTGGAAACAGTCAATTTTGGGCCCACAGAAGCTAAGAAATATGCTTCAACTGCCAACGCAGTTCAGGCAAGCATGGAAATAGAATCCAATTGTAACCAGGATACTGTGAAAATGGATAATGCGAAAAGTTCTTCCAATGAAGAAAAAGAAACACCAATAGATGCCAAAGAAGCAGATAGAGAAACACCAATAGTTGCCAAAGAAGCGGATAAAGAAACACCAATAGTTGCTAAAGAAGCGGATAAAGAAACACCAATAGTTGCTAAAGAAGCAGATAAAGAAACACCAATAGATGCCAAAGAAGCAGATAAAGTTCCAGGAGCAGATGATGATCAAAAAGCAGATGTTGAACAGACAGAGACGGACATTTCTGCCGTGATGCAGGATAGTATTGACAAGGTTGAAAAGGAACGGAGCTTGTTTGATTTTTTCAGCATTGCTAAAGAAGAGATGCCAAAAGAACAAAAGGAAGCCAGCCCAATGACAAATGAAGTTTTTGAAGATAAAGAAGGTGAAAAATCTGTAGAAAATGTTGATTGTAAACAAAGTGAAGAGATTAAATTGCAGGAAGAGAAAAACACACAAGAGACGGAGAAAGGAACCTCCGCTTTCAGTTTATTTGGAAACTTGATGAAGTCGTTTAAAATGCCATCTAGGATGACTCCTAAGAAGGACGACACAAGTGTTAAGCCTGATGTTAAGGTGACACCCGTTGCTACACCGGCTAAGGTAGACGTAGATGCGTCATTGGAGAAAGCCGAGGATGCAAAGTTTAAAGATAGAGGCGAAAGAAATTTGTTTGACTTCATACTTCCAGCTACAGTCAAAGACGCTGATGCACGGGAAGAAGAAGAAAAGAAAGCAGAGATTGTAATTATAAAGCCAGTGTGCGACAAACCCGCAAGCTCAAAGGTGCCAACCTCTCTGCAAGGGAGCAAGAGTCCTGTTAAGTCCCTCTTTAAATTCAATAAACTTCCTGTGAACTTTGGAAACATTGCCAAACTTGGAATGGCTCATCTGAAGAAAGACGAAAGTAAGCCAAAAGTGGAAGAAAACACAGCTGATAAGACTGGGTTACATGCAAAACTTGTTGATAAAAGTGACAACAAAACTGCTGCTATTAAAAAAGAAAGTGGTGACGATGCTGGAAAAGTTGCTTGTGATAGTGCTCAAGTCTCAAAAGATAGCGAGCATTTGAAAAGCAGCAGTGTTGGTAACAGTCAGAGAACTGTTCCAAAGCCTGGTGTTGTCATGGAAACATTTGAAGAACTGAGGAAACGGCTGGCACAGAAAAGGGCTGCAAATAGGCTTGAAAGAGAAAGAACTCCGACAAGTCCTGAAAAAGATTCTGATCAAAGAAAAGCCGAAGGTGAACACACAACTCCTAAGAAGGATGCAGAAAAAGTTGACCATGATATGTTTAAGGAATTTCCGGCTCACAAAGTGACACTCATAGTGGATATAGCTAAGAAACACGGTATTGCGTTTGCATCTTCATCCTTTGATCTTTCAGCACCTGTGATTGTGAATTGGATCATAGAAAAGGAAAGAAAACACAGAAAGATTTCATCTGGAATTACTTTGGAAACAAAACTAACAGTTGTTGGTGAAATGGCAACGGTTAAAGAGGGAGATATTCATGAGATATCAAAGAAATACAATGTTAATGTTCAAAGTATATTAATGTGGAGTAAAGAACTTCAATGGCTTGTGGAAAGGACGGATGTGAGAGACGTACTGAATAAATGGCAAACTGTTGAGTCAATGACAAGTTTGGAAAATCCTACGAGAAAAAGCCGAATGTCTGTTTCGGAGAAAATTGAACCCGATCCAGTAAAACAATCTGGTAAAACTGATCCTCAACATAGTGATACACATGATAAAGCTGATTCTGAACCAGTAAAACAATCTGCTAAAGCTGATTCTGAACTTAGTGGTACAAATGATAAAGAGTACAACGATGTAACCAGCAGTGAAGCCGGAAAAGACAGTAAAGGAAAGACTGATGAACCTGCCAAAGATGGTGGTGATCAGAACGAAAATAAACCTGATACACCGCTTGATGAAGTAGACGGAGACAGGCTGGAACAAAATAAAAAAGAGAGTGTTTTGACTGAAGTAAAGGCAAATGTTAGGAGTGATACATTGGTTGAAATGGACAATCAAGGAACTTCTTCTAAAGGGAAGACCAGTGGTGGTGTACTAGATGATGACAAATCTCCGCAGGAAGTTGAAAGCACGGTAGAGGAAAGTGTTGACAAAGAAAGTAAGGAAGCGAATGTTGTTAATACACAATGCCAACTACCCGGTGTGCTTGACTTTACCCGCCGTTTGAATCCAAGGGATTACAATTTAGAACAAAAGTCAATGATTGTGCTACTTGTTGATAAGTTCGGAATCAAAGAAGTAAATAATAAGTTGGGGATTAATAAAGGGACTCTTTGGACATGGAAAAATCAAAACCGTGGAATTAAGCAGTTTATACATGAACAGACTTCTGGTGTCCGAGTGCATCGCGTTGTTATCGGTGCAGAGAAAACCGCAGATGAGATCAAGACAACTACAGCTGAAAATGATGAAACTATAGGCCGTAAAACTGAACTAGGCAGAGACGTTCATATCATTTCTAGTGGTAAGATGGTGAAAGATAAAGTTAGTTCCGGCCATCATAAGGGATACAGGCTGATCTCTCCCACCAAAATACCGGACATTCTGAAAAAAGCTCGAGAGATCCAAACCAAAGACTTTACCTTTGACCAGAGAGTGGCCCTTGTTAAATTAGTTGAGCTGTACGGGGTGAGAACAGTGCACAAGCAGTTCAGGATACCACAGGGATCTATCTGGAACTGGCAGCACGCGAAAAGTATCACGCAAGAGTTGAGGAAAGAAGAAACGGAACTTGAAACAAGCCCGGTTAAAAGAAGCTTGCAGTTCGGGACAGGTGAGGAGGGGACTAACCCAGTAAACATTGATATCTTACTAGATCGTGCCCTAGTTGCCATGGATACCACACATCACTTTCACTTCAACTACCATCAGAAATCCGATGTTGTTTGTCTGATAGATTGCTACGGACTGCAGTATGTTTGCGATAAAATCCAGAAAATTCCCCGCGGAACTTTGTGGAACTGGAGTCATAATAAGCATGTCCGAACACTGGTAGAGAGGAAAAAGGCCTTGATACAAAATTCAAAGGTAAAAGAGTTTGGAGACAAAGAAGCAGATCTTATTAAAAGCTCTCCACCCGGGCAAAGTAATAGATCCGACGGTAAAAAGGAAAGTGAACCAGTGGATACTACAGGCAAAGGTTCTGTAAAAGAATCTGTGACTAGTAGAAGTCGAAGATCTGAAGCAATTAGTGAAGCAGCTGCAAGTGCTAAAGATAATGAAGAAATCTTTAAAGAACCTGTTAGTGAGGTTGTGGATAAAGCTGCAATGACCCAGGACTGGGTCTCGGCCTGTTTGCAGGATACCGGTGTTAAGAGGAAGGCAGAGGGTGCTGGCAGACAGACTTGGAACAGTGGTGGCGGTGGGGATATAGTGAAGAAGCAGTGCAAGACCAAACTGGACAAAACTTCTGACGAATGGAACAGCAATATTGGATTGGACGGAGTCTGTTCTGAGAGGGATTTTCTGCGATCTCTCGGACCGGGACATTGCCAGTCGTCTGTTGTGGGATCAGCCAGCATGAGAAGTAAAGATCAAGTCTGTTCTAGAACACGGACATCATCTTTTTCAAGCTTCAGTTCGATCATGACTGACGAAACCAACGAGTTTGAGGAGATTTTAACAGACGATGAATTAAACACGTCCTCAAGTTATTCAAAGATTTCCGGTGGGGAACCAGCTATAAGCACGAGAGTGGAGATATGTTCCGAGTTGAAGGAGAGCTTGTTACCGGCATTAAAGTGGAATTTTCTCTCCTCTCTGCCATTTGATACGACGGATGTAGACATGAACAGAACATTTGACATTCTCCAAATTGAAGAAGGACCGCACAGCAGACTGATGGTCTCATACAAAATAGAAACTGAAGGTAAAAGAAATGTGTTCATCACCTTTAGTATGACCATGCATGACCCCCAACTATTTTTTACCCTTTTTTTTACACATAAAACAACACATCTGTAGCAGACAACTTTGAACTCATTTAGGCAAAAAATATGGACAACATAATATTAATGAAAGTAGTTTTGTAAATGGAGTAGAAAAAAAACTGGGGCAAAATGAGAAATTGCTCGTGATGAGTATTTTTTCATTTTTTCCATGAATGTTTTTCGAAAATGGTCTGCATATTGGTTTTTGGGTAAGACGGGCATTTACATAAGCAGTCAGTTACCATAGCTTGTAATGATGAGTGCATGGATGACTATGAGTGGTTAATTGTGATTGCCTCTAACCCCCAAAATCTGATATCCAGAGACTTGTCAAATAGTTGGTACAATTAAGGGACGGTGGTGAACAGGAATGTAGTTTCTGGTGATTGATGTAATTCTTACTTGGAAGATTAATATTTATAGTTTAACCCTTTCCCTCTGCAGCAGACAGCTTTTGAAAACATAGTGAGACGGCTTTCTGAAAACTTTTGCCACAATGTTTACCACTTTAAGTTATAGGTTATCCATTCAATTTTAGAGATTTTCCATGTTTTGACAAAATATGTTCAAAGTCGTCTGCTGCAGAATTGCCGTATGAG